>VZQC01013657.1:1018846-1140179 GCA_009823505.1 Rhizomys pruinosus | reverse complement strand
TTAAAAGCAGACCTAAGAGGGAAGTTTATAGCCCTGGGTGCCTATATTAAAAAAAAAACAGAAAGAGCACAGATAAATGAGCTAACACTGCAGCTAAAAACACTGGAAAGACAACAACAAATAAACCCTAAACACAAAAGTCAGGAAGAAATAACAAAAATCAGAGCAGAAATCAATGAAATAGAAACAAAGAAAACAATACAAAAAAATCAATGAGTCCAAAAGTTGGTTCTTTGAGAGAATAAACAAGATAGACAGACCCCTAGCCCAGCTAACCAAAAGAAAAAGAGCAACTCCAAATCAAAAGAATTCATGATGAAAGGGGAAATATCACAACAGACAGTGAAAAGATCCAGACAACCATATGGGAATGCTTCAAAAACCTATACTCTACTAAATTTGAAAACCTAAATGAAAGGGATGAATATCTGCAATCCGGGGAATCACCAAAGCTAAACCAAGAGGAGACTGACAGCTTAAACAGACCCACAATATATGAAGAAATTGAAAATGTAATAAGAGACTTCCCAACTAAAAAAAGCCCAGGTCCAGATGGTTTCACAGCAGAATTCTACAAAACATTTAAAGAGGACTTACAACCATTATTACTAAAACTGTTCAGAAGGACATAAGCAGAGGTAAATCTCCCAAATTCCTTCTATGAAGCCAGCATCACTCTAATACTAAAACCAGACAATGATGCAGCCAAAAATGAGAACTACAGACCCATCTCATTAATGAACTCAGATGCAAAAATTCTCAACAAAATACTTGCAAACCATATACAGACCCACATCAAAAAGATCATTCACCATGATCAAGTTGGATTCATACTGGAGATGCAGGGATGGTTCAATATACAAAAATCAGTAAATATCATAAAACACATAAATGGACTGAAGGACAAAAACTACACGATCATCTCAATTGATGCGGAAAAGGTCTTTGACAAAATCCAGAATCCCTTCATGATTAAAGTATTAGAGGGAATTGGACTGGAAGGATAATTCCTCAACATAATCAAAGCCATATATAAGAAACCCACAGCCAGCACCATCCTAAATGGAAAAAAGTTAGAAGGATTCCCCATAAAGGTAGAAACCTGACAAGGCTGCCCCTTGTCACCACTCCTCTTAAATATAGTGCTTGAAACACTGCCTAGGGCAATAAGGCAAGAAGAGTCAATTAAAGGAATACTAATTGGAAAAGAGGAAGTAAAACTATCCCTTTTTGCAGACAATATAATAGTTTACCTAAAGGATGCTAAAAACTCCACCAGAAAACTCCTAGAAATGATTAAAAGTTTCAGTAAAGTGGCGGTATACAAAATTGACCTAAAAAAAAAAAATCATAGCCTTTCTTTACACCAACAACAAGCAACTCAAGAAGGAATACAAGGAGTCCTTCCCACTCACAATAGCCTCAAAAACAATTACCTAGGAATAAACCTAACCAAAACCACCAAAGATCTCTACAACAAAAATTATAAGCTCCTGAAGAAGGAGATAGAAGAAGACATCAGAAGACGGAAAGACCTCCAATGCTCATGGATTGGAAAAATTAATATAGTAAAAATGTCCATTTTACCCAAATTAATATACAGATTCAACACAATCCCAATTAAAATCCCACAGTCATTCTTCACAGGCTTGGAAAAAAATTCTTAAATTCATATGGAACAACAAAAGACCCCAAATAGCCAAAGCAACCCTGAGCGAAAAGAGCAATTCAGGGGGGAATTTCTATATCAGGCATCATACTATACTACAGGGCTATCATCATAAAAACAGCCTGGTACTGGCATAAAAACAGACCTGTAGACCAATGGAACAAAACTGAAGATCCAAATTTGAGCACATACAATTTAAGCCACCTCATATTTGAAAAGGGGGCCAAAAAAACTCAGTGGAGGAAACATAGCATCTTCAGCAAATGGTGCTGGCAAAACTTGATCACCACTTGTAGAAAAATAAAATTAAACCCCTACCTCTCATCCTGTACAAAAATCAACTCCAAATGAATCAAAGACTTCAATGTGAAACCCAAAACTCTAAAGGTGATAGAAGAAAAAGTTGGCAGCAACTTATAAGACATAGGTGTAGGAAAAGACTTTCTAAATCAGACAGCAGCTGCTCAGGAAATAAGGTCAACAATTGACAAGTGGGACCTTATTAAACTCAAAAGTTTCTGTACAGCAAAAGAAACAGTCAGGGAAGTAAAGAGAAAACCCACAGAGTGGGAGGAAACCTTCACTGCTGATTCATCTGACAGAGCATTAACTTCCAGAATATATAAACTGCTCAAAAAAACAAAGAAGTAAGAAAACAAATGACTCACTCAAAAGAAGGAGTAAAGAGCTGAGCAGAGACTTCACAAGTGAGGAAATATAGATGGCTGAGAAACATCTTAAAAAGTGTTCAACATTGTTAATAATTAAGGAAATGCAAATTAAAACCACTTTAAGATACAATCTCACCCTGATAAGGCTGGCAAGGATCAAGAAAACAAATGATACTAAATGCTGGAGAGGGTGTAGGGAAAGGGGAACACTCATCCACTGCTGGTGGGAATGCAAACTTGTACAACCACTATGGAAAGCAGTATGGAGAACTCTTAAAAGACTCAAAATGAGCCTACCACCTGACCCAGCCATCCCACTTCTGGGAATATATCCATCAGACTCTTCCTACCACAGAGATACATGTACAGCCATGTTCATTGCAGCTCTCTTCACAATAGTGAACAGCTGGAACCAACTCAAATGCCCCTCAACCGACAAGTGAATAGAGAAAATGTGGTACATCTACACAATGGAGTTCTATGCAGCGGTAAAGATGACATCATGAAATTTGCAGGTAAATGGATGGAACTAGAAGATATTATGTTAAGTGAAGTAACACAGTCCCAGAAAAACAAATGATGAGTGGTACCCCTCATCTGTGGATGCTAGAGCATAAACCCAGTTGTAAATATTTCTTGTGGGGAGTGATGCATATTGGAAGGAACAACAACAACACCAACAACAGAAAAGACTGCATCAAAGAACTGACTGAAACAGTGAATCTGGTGGGGTGGGAGGGTTGGGAGGGGGACACGGGTCTACATTAGATTAACATATAGTTAATTGATGTGAGTTTAACAGGTATCCAAATTTGCCCAAACTTTGTCTACATATTATATGGTATTCTAAGACTTAGTAAAAGTAAAAATGTCTATATTAAACAACATTGGTTAAAAGGTTTTAAAAAAAATGGTAATACATTTAAGCTAATTGGAAATATAAATTATAGTCCACATGTGCTTTACTTATAATTTGTATAACAACTTTGGGGTTAATGTATAAGAATGTTCTCTATAATTTTTGTGTTGTACAGTATCAACTTGTAACATTTTCTTTTACCTGTGGGATAATTTAACTGAAGTAATTAAGTTTGCTTCCCAAATTAACAACATACAGTCAATGATAAACAGCTTGGGTAAATTTAATGAAAATTTATACCTGGACTCCTGCCTATAGGTATCAGTAATACAACTGCCTTTTTGAGATTCATGGACCAAAAAATAAAAACCTAAAATAAAAAAAGGGGACACATTTATATATTAAAACTTCTGTCAATTTTTTTTCAATTTAAAACTAACTATGGGGAAAGATTTGCATGTTCCCACAGGTCAAAACATCACCAACTTAATGGCTGAGAAATAAAAGATACAGCTTTGCATTGTGCAGGTTGTACCAAGAAATACCAGCAGAAAAGTTGGCCCAGCTAAACATTTAAAGGAAGAAAAGCCTCAGACTGCTACAGGCATCAAAACATCTCTGTGGATCTTATTTGTAACAACTGTTTATAATGTGTCCTAATGAACTTTACCTTCCAGGTGTCGCAAAGTTTTAATATGAGAGACTTTCTTACCTCCTTTTCACAGAACAAAGAAAAACATGATGGTAATGAAGTCATTCCCTACCTGTAAATTAGAGCCAACTGTTATAGAGGTAATGTCTTATAAAAGCTGTATAGCTGCCTTCTTTAATTTACTGATAGACATAGGAACTGTGAAAGGATAATTCTCTATTCAGAGCCAAATATAATACTAAAGTCTTTATAAGCTGGGTAATTAAGCAAAATATATTAATACAGGAGAGCTCTGATATCAGCAAAGGATTATTCAGCCAAGGAGATGTTGGCTAGGGGATCCAAGCCCCCCCCCAAAAAAAAGGTAAAGGCTTGGGCTGGAGAGATGGCCTAGTGGTTAAGAGCGCCAACCGCTCTTGTAGAGTTCCCGGGTTCGATCCCCAGCACCCACATGGTGGCTGAGAACCATCTGAAACTCCAATTCCAGAAGAACTCCAGTTCCAGGAGAATCCGACACCCTCTTCTGACCTCCGCGGCATTGCATGACATGGGTGCACAAACTTGCATGCAGACAGTACATTCATACACATAAAATAAAATTAATAATAAAAAAAAGCTAAAGACTTTTTCCAGCAAACTGGGATACCTGCAAGAAGAGAGGCGGTAAGGCCCTGTTGTCAAAAACCTGATGTAAGCATGGGAAAGATGTACTGAGACCACACTTGCAAGCGTACAGTTGGTCTCTGGAATACCAGAGAGTGTTACCAAAGGCCACGAAATCAATAAACCAAATATTGGTCTCCTTGAGTCAAGCAAGACTCCTCCGTCAGCATCAGCTACACCTCACCTGCCTGGAAATACTGTGCAGCAGTGGCAGCCATATATCTGTATATCCCAAATCTAATTGCCTATTCGCTCTCTCCTTGGAGGAATAACCCACAGCTGATGCCACAAGCTTACATCCTCTAGTGGTTAGGAGATGTTACAAGCCACAGTAAGACCTTGTGATCTTTTACAGAAAAGCTATAGTTCATGGATTAGCATACCATCCAAACATCTGTGTCTATACCAACGTAACCTACCATAATAATTAGTACTGTTTAAATGCCTGTATATTTAATTGCTTGTGTTTCATCAGTAGGAGTAAAAGGTTATTCCTGGAAAATCTGCCAACCCATGAAAGCAGCCTGAACTGATCAGAGACCAAAATGATATCTCCAGAGAAAGTAGACTGTTTTGCTTCTTGCCCACTTGTGTCCCTTTTCTAAACCTAGGGAACAATCTGCAGAAGAGGGGGCATGGTAGAATGTAAGGGCTGTGAATGGGGTGAATTATGAAACTACAGAAACATAGACTGGACTCTTATATGATCAACATGATTGTACATACAAGCCCCTCCAGCTGGACAAAGGGGGCCTCAGGCTGTATAAGTTTGGGCATAGCTCCTTGCAAATTGGTTTTACATGAAGGATGCTTGTATTCATTACTTATTACTTATTATTTAAAAAATCAAAAAATAAGGAGAAAAAACTAGATGGAAGCATGTTGATGAAATGAGCCACATCCAGAGGTTAAAAACAGGTCTCAAATCTCTGATTCCCTGTTAAACACCAGCTGCCTACTCTCAAAGTCTCCTGTGAACCTTCCATGCACCATCCCGCCACTACCTCCCCTCTTGCTTCACTCACTCATGACTACTTCCAGTTACTACCACCAAGTCTTAATTTCACATTCTTACAGTATCTTGATGCTTGAAATCTTGTCTTCTTAAGAGCAAATTTTGATACCATTTCCCTCTCTGCTCTCTTATCCTTGATGTGACAGATGTAATGATTTCTTCTCTGGCTGGATCTGAGTCCAGGAGAACAGTCATCTCATTAGCTTAGAAAACACTGTCGCAACTAATTCATTTGGAGGTAGAAGCAGGAGTCATCGGCCTGGAGCTCAACTCGGAAAAGCTAGCTGTGTGTAATACCTTGATTTTTTTCTATTTGTATAATCCACTTTCAAAACAATACTCACTGCAGTTAACACATGGCTTTCATAGTCCACACTTCATTCCACAGTCCAAACCATCCTGTCCTAAGCTGCAAGAACTGGCAGCAATGCCTGCCTACAGGAAGGGAAGAGTCGGGAAAACTGTGGCAGCCACAGATGTTCTTCTACTCAGAATGTCCTAGCAGGCCAGGTATCTGTCATCACCAAGCTTTAAAATAACAGAAGCAGCTCCAATGAAGAAAGGAGTGTGGCTTTGTGTTTCAATGAACAGTATTTGCATTGGTTGCAGTTCATTCCTGCCTTAACAAAACTTGAGCACAGTGCATCAAAACCTCTGGTAGCCAAGGAAGTCAAGATGAGAGAGGCTGGCCATCCACATTTCAAAGCCAACCTTTACTCTGTGAATGAAGTTTTTTAAAGGTTTGAATAGAAATAATTCAGGGCTAAAGTGATGATGACTTGGTGGTTAAGAACATACAGTGCTCTTGCAGCAAATCCAAGTTTGATCTCCAGCACCCAAGCCAGGAGGCTCACAACCACCTTTAACTGCAGCTCCAGGGGATCTGACACCTTCCTCTGACCACCACAGATACCTGTGCTCATGTGTATATAAGCACATGCATACATATAAATGAAAATTAAAAATAAATCTTTAACTAGAAAGCATTTTCCCAATGCATTTAATACACGCACATGCACACACACACACACACACACACACACAAAGGATATTACCACTTAGCAGAAACAGTAAAGAAAGAGTTATCCATTTCTTTTTAATCACACATAAAGATAGAGAATCACAATAGGAAAGACGTTCAGAAGAGAGATGCATCAAATTGTAAAACTATTATTTAAAGCCAGTGCTTGGAAAGTTCCTTCGGTCTGTCAGGATCTGTAGAGATTCAGCACACAGCAACTATGGAACAGGCCTTGCCCCTCAATCAGCCCTGATCTGAGGAACAAGAGATACCCCGTGGCAAAGCTGGAGGTATAGTTTGTTCATTCACCAGATTTTATTACTCATAATACATCACTTTAATGAAACACATTCCACTTGTGCAGTTCCCTGGAGGGAAACAGGAGAAAACAGACAGGCACACTGGCTTCTCACAACCAATTCACACACAGAATTTTTAAGTAACCCAGAGTGAGTGTTGATGTGCACAGAGCTGAGAGTCCACACAAACATAGTACTCTGCCACACTCCAAACCAGAGCAAATCCCCCAGGTGGGTAAACAGAACCTCCAAGAAGGTAAGTCACTTCCCCAAAGCCAGAGCTGGGAGTCCAGTGGCTGAGTCCAGTGAATGACTTCTTATCCGCCATGGAAAGTCAAAGAGGCCATGGAGCTAGCTCCATAGCATAGTGTTACAGCTCCAGCCCGAAGATCCGAGTTGTAGCCCAGCACGCATGTAAAAAGTAATTCCAGGACTGTGGGGAGTGGGCAGAAAGGTTCCTGGACCTCTGTGGACAGCCAGCCTGGGCAAATCAGTGAGCCCTAGCGCCTGGGGCAGGCTACAGACTCAGAGAATAAGGAGGATGGTTTCTTTTTATTAATTTTATTTATTTCTGTATGTGTATGAATGTACCGTCTACATGCAAGTTTGTGCACCCGTGCACAAAACTGGAGTTCTCCTGGAATTGGAGTTTCAGACGGTTCTCGGCTGCCATGTGGGTGCTGGGGATGGAACCCCGGTCCGTCGGCGCTCTTAACCGCTAGGCCATCTCTCCAGCCCAGGAGGATGATTTCTAATGACACCTGAAATTGAACTCTGGCCTACACTCACACACACACTGGCCTACACTCACACACACACACACACACACACACACACACACACACACACACACATGAGTCCCAGCAGAACATGGTGATTCCCACTAGTTATCCTAATACTTGAGAGAGTGAGAGAGAGATGCTCAGGTGGCAGAATTGCCACAAGTCTAGGCCCAGCCTCTGCTATAGAGCAAGTTGTAGGGAAGCCTGGACTGCAATATGAGAAAAGAAGGAAGGGAGAGAGAGAGAGAGAGAGAGAGAGAGAGAGAGAGAGAGAGAGAGAGAGAGAACAAAATCGCATGTCAGTCCACTGCATGGCTTTCAGCTGCTGGAGTCACCCGAAAAGACACAGCCTACACTGCTGTCTCCTATCTCTGTCTGGTGGCTGTGCTAAGATACCCTGATTTAAAAAACACCTTAAGGGGGCTGGAGAGATGGCTCAGTGGTTTGGGCTGCTCTTGCAGAGAACCTGGGTTTGGTTACCAGCACCCACATAGTAGCTAAGGACCATCTGTAACTCCAGTTCCAGAGGATCTGATGTCCTCTTCTGACCTCCACAGGCACTATGTGACACAGGTGCACTTACACACATGCTGACAATACACTCACACACTTAATTTTTTAATTAAAAAAATGCTTAAGGTAGAAGAGTTTCTTTTGGCTTTTACTCCCATCATAGCTATCATGGCAAATGGCATGACCGAGGGCAGGGAAGGCATGGGGTGCAGAAGAAGGAAGCTGGCTGTGGCGTTTGCATCTCAAGAAGCAGAGAGCGAACAGGAAGGGGAAGACTAGAAAGCCTCAAGCCCCGCCCCCTTCCCCAGTGACTCTCTTCCTTCAGGAAGACTCCACCTTCTAAAGGTCCCACAACCTTCCCAAACAGCGCCAACAGGGAGGGGCCAACTGTCCAAACTGGGGGAGACTTTACACATTCAACCACAACCCCCCGATCCAACAGGTCTTACCCCACAGCAGATACGGGGGAACTTGTACTCAATCGGGACCCTGCTTGTCCCTCCCTGTCAGAGACAGACACCACAGACACCGTGGGGTTGATTGATGCAGTGTGTCACACCTGCCCAAGCTGAACAAGAAACAGTCCAGCCTGGATCTGCAAAGGATAACTATGGGTGAAGACCTGGGCTTAGCGCAGGTGGTAAAGTCTCCTTATCTGTGCAAGGGAACATTGCAGCCACGTGACCGCTACCCCTAGGCCCCTCCAGGGGCGATAGTCTACATGTGACTGCTTTCCCGAGTTCTTCTTAGTGTCCTTACTTTCCTCAGCTAACGGATAGCAACAAACTTGCAGGAGAGCAAGCTTTCAACCTAGCTCCCTATGGAGTTATATTCGAAAAGGCAATCGGCCTGAGCATACACGTTAGAGCATACAGGCTCTGCAGCAGGCTAGACAATCAAACCCTCCAGCAATCCGTCTTCCCAGATGCTTAGCTATTGAGATTGTTTTCCGGTTGCTTCCACCACCTAATCCGTTTACCTCCCTCTACCTTTTGGGTTTCATTTCTTTCCATCAGTATCCATGGCAACAGCCGCAGATCAAACAAGCTAGGGAGCCTCACAAGTATCTTGAAGTCTGAATTGGGGTGACTGTGTGAACGAAGCCCTACCCTTTTCTTCCTTCCCGTTCACTTCCTACCCACTTAGTGGCAGCCAAGACGGTTTGTGAAGCTTGGGAGAAGGCAGTCTGCTACATTTAGAGTCATAAACTTGCAGATCAGTCTGTCACTATTTCAGAACAGGCTTGCACTGGAAACTGTTGGATTAATCTCACCGCTTCCTATTAACCCTTCCCTAAGCATTAGGCCTGAGCCCGGTAGGAGACTTTCTGTAAGATATTCTGGTACTTGTTTATCTTATTCGGACCTGATTGTTCAAATCGTGATGTTTCTGCTGGCTTCCCAACCACACTGCACATTCAGTGGACTCCGACCAGGACATTCCCCTAATTTCTCCGGCAGACTGAGAATACTGAGAGATATGAGGGTGGCGTCCTAAAACTGGCTGCCTAAAAGCAGTCCTAATTAGATTCATGCATTTCTGGGCTCACCCAGATGGAATATCTAATTATTGCATGGGTTTAAATCCAAAGGCAATTACAAAGCAGTGAGCATCTGTCTGGAACACATTAAGATGGGGCGAAGTGAGCTAGGTGCATTCGTCTGGAGAGGTACATGGAGTCTGAGGGTGCCAAGAAGACAGCAGTCTTTCCAGCTTTATCACATTTTAAGTTTGGCACCCATGACTATTATTTAAAGTTATCAAATTAAGTGTTGCTTTTTCTCCACAAATACTGATGACTTTCTAACGGGCTCCAATCAGGATGCGAATGCACACTTCAGAGTTCTTTGGTTTCCTCCATATTTTTGTTGTTGCTGCTGCTGCTGTCACGTCTTTAAAACAGGGTCTTGCTATATTGAACTCTCAGTCCTCTTGCCCCAGCCTCCCAATTGCTGTCACCACAGGCAGAGCCATGACTTAGCAATAGTTTCTGAATGCCTTTCAAGCAGCCTTTGATGATTTCATACAATATCTTTTGCATCCTTCAACTTTATGGAATATGGGTTTGAGGCCCATTTTGTGAGAGCAGAAATTGAATCTCAGAAACATTAAATAGCTCAGTTAAGGTCACATAACAAGGAGTAGGACCCAATCCACAGCCCCTTTCTTGGGAGAGTGCCAGTTTCCTATAACTTCAGCTGCCCATCAACCTCAAACCATCTGATGGTATTTTTCTGAGCTTTCCCAGCTATCACACTCCTTACTCAAGCACGGCTTCTGCTAAGTCTTGGGACAATTCACTTCCTTTTATTACCCATCTTCATGTTGAATTTAAATTCCTTCCCAGAGATGCCATTTCTTTTGCACATGGACTGTCTGAAAGCCTGCTTCCAATTCCTCAAGTACACCAGCTTGGAACTGATCGATCCAGGGTGGACTCTGGGCCATAAGGACACCAACTCGTCATGAAGCACCTGTGGACCATACACTCCAGTGCACACTAATTCACCAAGTTGAGTTCACATTATTCCTGGGCGAACTTTTCCTGGCTCTCAATTAGATCCCCTAGCAGACTTCTCAAGCTTTCTTCCACCTTTCCCCTCAGAATTCTAGCCATGGCTCCTTAGATGTCTATCGTGAAAATGAGCCCATATTCTACTATACAGACAAGTCCTGTCATGAAAGTTGTGACTTCCTCCCTTCCATCCCAATCATTTTTCCTCCTACTCCTTAGAGGAAAGAGGGGCTCCTCCCCAGAATCTGCACCACAAGGATTGCTCTTCAACAAATCAAATGATGCAAGAAGGGAAATTTCAGCCAGATACTGAGTGTGAGAGTCTATGGCATCTGTGCACTGTGGAATACTGCAGGAGACAGCATATGGGTACTAGAGGTTACTTCATGATGTTCTGTTTACCCACAGGTGGGAATTTCTGCCACATTAATGGGGCCATCTAATGTTCAATATGATCAACAGAACCAATACAGAGTTATATTTTTTTTAAAAGATAGGCAACCAGGCTCAAGAGATGGCTCAGCAGTTAAGAGCACTGGTTGCTCTTTCAGAGGACCTGGATTCAATTCCCAGCACCCACATGGAAGCTAACAACCATCCATAATTCTAGTTCCAGGATGCTTTCTTCTCACCTCCATGGGCATTGCATGACACAGGTGCACACACTTACATGCAGACGGTGCACTTATATACATACAAAAAGGTAAAAATAAATAATTTTAAAAGTTATGCAAACAAAATAACACAGAAAATTAAACAAAGTAGCCAGTGACCAGGCAGTGGTTTCAATTTTTGGCCTTTTCTAAAGCCAGAATAAAATATTTCCCTTTCAGACATGACACAGGTAAAAAACACAGGTGGTGATAAAATGATATCACCCACTATAATCTACATAATGTCTCCTGGACAGAACTCTGTCATCCAGGCATCACATGTCCACTGTGTTCTTGACATCACTATGATTATCTATAAGAGATCCTCATGAGATAGAGTCACTAACATTCCCCTGTGGAACATGGGCAGTGGTCACGAAGCAGGACGGAAGACTCAGCCTCTCCCCGACAATATGGAAGTGTTTAGCAATTGTTACAGAGAAAAGGATATCATCTTCAGTGGTAAAACGCCCACCTGCTGCCCACACTCCTGCGCATGGCTCATCACACATGCTCCTGTGAGTGACCCCTCCCTCCCCATGCTCCACAAAGAATCCCTCACCATGCTCCTATGAGTAAACCCTCACCCTCACTCTTGTAAGGAACTCATTGTTTCACTGAGCTGGAGTTTGGTAGTCTTTTTCCTTAGCCTGTCATTGCTGGCTTTATCTATGGTTTGTAGAAATATATGCTCTAGGATCAATCATACAAGATACTGTATTTGCAAATCTTGTTATTTGAAATGTAGAGACTGGACAGAAGATTGTATAGGAATGGCTCTGATGTGAATGATAAATTACAGTGAGTGTTCAATACCCTTCATTTGTTATTAAGTTCAGTTCTTCTCAAGAAAATCTAACCTCCGGCCTGGAAGAATGCTCATTGGTGAAGAGCACACACTGCTCACACAGAGAACCTGAGTAGAGCTCTGAACACCCAGTTAGGTGGGTCATAACTGCCTGGAAGTTATGACCTCTGTGGGAGCGTGCACTTGGATATACCACGATTTAAAATAAAATAAGCCTTTTTTAAGAAAGAAAAAAATCCCATTTATCTTTGTGGGAACCTGCACTCAGATATACACATAATTTAAAATAAATCTTTTTTAAGAAAGAAAAAAATCCCATTTATCTTTGTTTTCAGCTTGATAATCCTTGAAATTTCAAATTCTAAATTATTAGAGTTTAAGATATTTTTCTAGATTATACAAAAAGAAAACCATTTGCTTCAATGCATCTTTTTTAATATCTTATTATTTTTTTAATTTTTTTTACTTATTTTTATGTGTATGAATGTACTGTCTGCATGTAGGTCTGTGCACCTGTGTAGTACAATGCCACGGAGGTCAGAAGAGGGCGTTGGAGTCAAAGATGGTTCTCAGCCACCATGTGGGTGCTGGGGATCGAACCTGGGTCCTCTGTAAGAGCAGTTGGTACTCTTAACCACTAGGCCATCTCTCCAGCCCTATATCTTATTATTGTTTATGTGTGTGAGTATGATGCCTGCACATATGTAGCTGCACCCATGTCATGCAATGCCTGAGGTCAGAAGAAAAGGGTCAGATCCCCTCTGCCCCTTGTGGTCACCCAGGGTAGAAATCTTTCCTATAAATTTTACCCAGGACAGAACTCTTTGTTTCTCTGGGATACCACGTATGCATTACTTGCTTTTTGCTTGCATTTGTCATGTAGGTATAAAAGTCCCCAAGGACTCCTTGTATGGAACGATCCGTGGGTCTATACCAATAGCATAAAATTAAAATTCCTCTCCTCACCTGACTTTGGCTTTGACCTTGTGATTTTTCCATAATATCTGAACATCATTTGGGGAGGGAAGTAAAAAGTATTAACAGCACCAAATACCACCCAAGTAGCAATAAAAGCCATCTGTCCTAACTTGCTTCTGTTGCTACCATAAACACCACAACCAAAAGCAAGTTGGGAAGGAAAGGATTATTTGAACTTCTAGGCTAACAGTGCCCATCGTGGGAACTCAAGGCTCCCTTTCTTACACAGCCCAGGGACGGCACCACTCACAGTGGGCTGGGCATTCCCACGTCACTTAGCCATCAAGAAAATGCCCCACAGACATGCCTGCTTCTATGCCAGTCTAATGGGAGAAATTCCACAGCTATGGCTCTCTCTTGCTGAGCCTGTCACATTAACAAATTAGTCAAACTGACATATCTGCCTATGCATCATTGGTAAGAACAGAAAAGGCTTCAGCCATTGTGGAACAGAGTTTCACGGTTTCTTATAAAACTAAGCAGACAGTTATCATATAACCTACAATTCAGTCTTAAGCACTGACCCCAGAAAAATGATGCTTGGTTATCCAAATATGGTTTGCAAACATATATACACAAAATTATTGATATATATGTATATAATGTTATGTATAATATGTATAATATTGTACCTTGAATTGATGCTATAAAAATATATACATGCACATGTACATATACATCACTGTAATAGTTATATGCATAGCAATAATCTGTACATATATATCAGCAATAACAATCCCTTAAAGTATAATTATATCTATAAATATATAAATATATTTAAATTATAAATAATTACTAAACAAGTGTATTTCAGATTATTTTATAGACATTACATTTTTATTTCTGTCAAAACCAGGTCGTTTTATATTCATTGGACCAGAAGGAGCAAAATCGGCCTGGCTTTCCTTTCTGTATTCTGTGCTGAAGGCATTTTTAGTCTTCAGAAGGTTGACAGATATGTCACAAGAGAACTGGGCACAGTATCCACCCATTATTCACCATTCATCCACAGAAGCCCAGGCTCACACAATACATTCAGTACTGTGCACGGGTTATGAAAATGATTCACAGAAGATTAAAATGTGGCAAGGGTGAATAGTGAACAATGGCCAAGCACCATCAGGTTCATTGACTGTATCAGACACACCGACTCCACTGTCAAAAACTGCATCTCCAAAGTGTTAGAAAGTACTATGCTATGCTATGGCAAGATCAATTGGAGAGCTCAGATTAAGCAGAGAAAAGGAAGAAGGAAGTGGGTGGGAAAGGCCCTCCAGGGAGGATGGTGCCATGACCCACAGACATGAATATTGGTGGAAACTGAGCTCAGATACCATGCAGCAGGGACCTTACCTGGCAGGCAGAAGGATGGGTGTGGAAGCCTCGTAGGAAGCAGAGCCATGCTCAAATTCATCAGGCCAGCATGGCAGAGCAGGAGCTGAAGGCGAGGTAAGATGCAGCCAGAGAAGTGAGCTGGACCTGTTTAGAAAGAGCTTTCTAAACCATGTCAAAATCAAGAGCACTTCCAGGAAGAAAGGGAATTCATGACAGGGTAAGGCGATCATGTCTGTATTTCAAAAGTCCACCACGCCAATCCAGAATATGTTTTTAACACCCAATTAAGAAGCTGTTGTGCTATCCAGGTGAGACATGCTGTGCCTTGAATCGGTGAAGGAGAAAATGCAAATGAGAATGGACAACAGTGCATATATATGTATATATAATACTTTTATAGATGTTTTGTGTATTTCATACATGATTTTTTAGTTCACTTTAGACATAGTCCCCTTTCCCTTCCCCCACCCCAATTCATGCATTCTGCCATACACGTTTTGCATCTTTCTCTCAGTCTTTTTAAAGTTTTTCTCTGCCAAGGTTTATTGTTTTGGACAGAATTTAACTGTATCAATCCATTCTTTGTCCCAGTCCTTATGTTGTTGCTATTCCCTCTGATTTACATTGCTCCAAAATATGCCCATATAAACATCATATATGTACCATAATTGTGTCCTCTGGGAATAAACTGTATGTTAAATCTGAACTATGTTTAGGAATTCACATTTTTCCCTTTAGTTTTATATTGCTCTAAAATATGAATATATACCTTCCACCCATATACATTAATTACCATGTCTGAAAATAAGTGGTAAGTTCATTCTAGGGCCCATTAAGAGATTCACATTATAACATCACAGTTGTTTTCAGATAGAGAGAAATATAACAATAACATTCCTCAGCTTGCCTTTCAATTGGGGGATTTGGTGGTAGCCCCCACAAATGAGGGAAACCATTCCCCATTTGTTTTGGGGGGACTGTGTTACTTTACTTAGCATAATGGCTTCGAATTCCATCCATTTACCTGCAAAGTTCATGATGTCATCTTTCTTTACCACTGCATAGAACTCCATTGTATAGATATACCACATTTTTGTTATCCACTCATCTGTTGAGGGGCATTTGGGTTGGTTCCAGCTCTTCGCTATTGTGAAGAGAGCTACAATAAACATAGATGTGCACGGATCTTTGCAGTAGAATGAGTCTGGATATATACCCAGGAGTGGTATGGCTGGGTCAGGTGGTAGGCTCATTTTGAGTGTTCTCCACACTGCTTTCCACAGTGGTTGTACAAGTTTACATTTCTGCCAGCAGTGGATGAGTGTTCCCCTTTCCCCACAACCTCTCCAGCATTTGGTGTCTTTTGTTTTCTTGATTCTAGCCAGTCTCATCAGAGTGAGATGATATCTTAGAGTAATTTTAATTTGCATTTCCTTAATTATTAACAATGTTGAACACTTTTCAAGATGTTTCTCAGCTTTACTTCCTCACTTGTGAAGTCTCTGCTTAGCTCTTTATTCCCTCTTTTGAGAGAGTCATTTGTTTTCTTACTTTTTTAAGTAGTTTATATATTCTGGATGTTAATGCTCTGTCAGAAGTATCAGTGGTGAAGGTTTCCTCCCACTGTATGGGTTTTCTCTTCACTTATTATTTCTTTCACTGTAAGAAGCTTTTCAGTTTGATGAGGTCCCACTTGTCAGCTATTGACCTTATTTCCTGTGCAGCTGCTGTTTAATTTGGAAACTCTTTTCCTACACCTGTGGCTTGTAGATTGCTAACAACACTTTCTTCTATCACCTTCAGAGTTTTGTGTTTCAGGTTGAGGTCTTTGATCCACTTGGAGTTGATTTTTGTACAGGGTGAGAAGTAGGGGTTTAATTTTGTTCTTCTACAAATGGTGATCCAGTTTTGCCAGCACCATTTGCTGAAGATGCTATCTTTCCTCGAATGAGCTTTTTTGGCCCCTTTATCGAATATGAGGTGGCTGAAACTGTATGAGCTCAAGTTTGGATCTTCAACTTTATTCCATTGGTCAACCAGTCTGTTGTTTTTTTTTTCCAGTACCAGGGTGTTTTTATGACTCTAGCCCTGTAATACAGCTTGAAGTCTGGTAAGGAGATTTTCCCCCCTGTATTGCTTTTTCGTTTAGGTTTGCTTTAGTTATTCGGGGTCTTTTGCTTTTTCCATATGAATTTTAGGATGCTTTTTTCCAAGTCTGAAGAAACTTATGGGGTTTTAATTGGAATTGCATTGAATCTGTATATTCATTTGGGTAGAATGGAAATTTTTACTGTATTAATTTTTCCAGTCAATGAGCATGGGAAGTTTTTCTATCTTTTGATGTCATCTTCAATCTTCTTCTTCAGGGGCTTAAAATTTTTGTTGTAGAGATCTTTGGTCTCTTTGGTTAAGTGTGTTCTTAGGTATTTTTTGAGGCTATTGTAAGTGGGAAGGTCTCCCTATATTCCTTCTCCACTTGTTGGTGGTGATGTAAAGAAAGGCTACTGATTTTTCTAGGTTAATTTTGAATCCTGCCACTTTACTGAAACTCTTAATCATTTCTAGGAGTTTTCTAGTGGAGTTTTTAGCATCTCTTAGGTAAACTATCATATCATCTGTAAAAATGGATAGCTTGACTTCCTCTTTTCTAATTAGGACTCCTTTAATTTCCCTTTCTTGCCTTGTTGCCCCAGCAAGCATTTCAAGCACTATATTGAAGAGGAGTGGTGATAGGGGGCAGCCTTTCCAGGTTCCCTCCTTTAAGGGGAATGCTTCTAATTTTTCTCCATTTAGGATGATGTTGGCTGTGGGTTTGTTGTATATGGCTTTGATTATATTGAGGAATGTTACCTTCAGTCCAATTCCCTCTAGAACTTTAAATATGAAGGGATGCTGGATCTTGTCAAAGGCTTTTTCTTCATCAATTGAGATAATTGTGTGATTTTTGTCTTTCAGTCCATTTATATGTTTTATGAGATTTATTGATTTATGTATGTTGAACCACCCCTGCATCTCTAGTATGAATCCAACTTGATCATAATGGATGATATTTTTGATATGGGTCTCTATGCAGTTTGCAAGTATTTTGCTGAGAATTTTCACATCTATATTTGTTAATGAGATAGGTCTATAGTTTTCTTTTTTGGTTGTGTCTTTTCCTGGTTTTGGTATTAGAGTGATGCTGGCTTCATAGAAGGAATTTGGGAGATTTCCTTCTGTTTGTAGCCTTCTGAATAGTTTGAGTAATAATGGTTGTAAGACCTCTTAAATGTTTTATAGAATTCTGCTGTGAAACCATCTGGGCCTAGGCTTTTTTTAGTTGGGAGGCTTTTAATTACATCTTAAGTTTCCTCAAATGTTCTGGGCCTGTTTAAACTGTCAATCTCTTCTTGGTTAAGCTTTGTTGGTTCCCAGGATTTCAGCAATTCATCCATTTCTCTTAGGTTTTCAAACTTAGTAGAGTATAGGTTTTTGAAGTATTCCCATATGATTGACTGGATATTTTCCTTGTCTGTTGTGATATTTCCCCTTTCATCATGAATACTATTAATTTGGAGTTGCTCTTTTTTGGTTAACTTGGCTAGAGGTCTGTCTATCTTGTTTATATTTTCAAAGAACCAGCTTCTGGATTCATTGATTGTTTTTATTGTTTTCTTTGTTTCTATTTCATTGATTTCTGCTCTGATTTTTGTTATTTCTTACTGTCTGTTGGGTTTAGGGTCCATTTGTTGTCTCTCACGTGTTTTTAGCTATAGTGTTAGATCATTTATTTGTTCCCTTTCTGTTTGCTTGGGGTATTTTGGGGGGGGTATTTTTGAGACCTTTAGTCCCACCTGACCTGGAGCTCGCTCTGTAAACCAGGCTGGCCTTGAACTCACAGAGATCTGCCTGCCTCTGGATTAAAGGCATATGCCACCATGCCCAGCTCCTTTCTGTTTTTTTAATGTGGGCACTTAAGTCTATAAATTTTCCTTTTAGGACTGCTTTTAAAGTATCCCACAGGTTTTGTTGTGTTGTATTGTCTTTTTCATTTAGTTCTATGAATACTTTTATTTCATTCTTTATTTCTTCCCTGACCCATTCATTATCCAGGAGTGTATTGTTTAGTCTCCATGTGTTCTTATAGCTAGTCAGGCTTGTTCTGGTGTTCATATTGAGCTTTATTGCACTGTGGTCTGATAAAATGCATGAAATAATTTCAATCCTTTTGTATTTGTTGAGATTTCTTTTGTGTCCCAGTATGTGGTCGATTTTGGAGACTGTTCCATGGGGTGCTAAGTAGAAAATATATTCTCTGGTGTTCGGGTGCAATATTCTGTAGATGTCTGTGAGGTCCATTTTTTGTATTGTATTGTTCAGTTCCAATGTCTATTTATTTTTATCCAGTTTATCTATCCAAGTGGGGTATTGAAGTCCTCCACTCTTAGTGTTCTGGGATTAATCTGTGTCTTGACGACCTGCAGAATTTTGTTTATATAGTTCGGTGCACCTGAGTTTGGTGCATAAACATTTAGGATTGTGAAGTCTTCCTGTTCCTTTGATAAGGATGTAATGGTCTTGTCTCTTCTGATTGACTTCAGTCTGAGGTCTACTTTGTCTGATATTAGAATAGCAACTCCTGCTTGCTTTTTGGTACCATTTCCTTGGAATATTTTTTTCCATCCTTTCACTTTAAGTTGGTATCTGTCATTGAAGGGGAGATGAGTTACTTGTAGACACATATAGATGGATTCTGTTTCCTAATCCATTCTCCCAATCTATGTCTTTTGATTGGGGTGTTTAGACCATGAATATTTAAGGTTATTATTGAGAGATGTGTGTTGGTTCCTTTCACCTTATTTTTTGTTTGCATTATTGGTCTAGGTTTGTATTTACTCTGTTATGCTTTTGTTAATTTCTGTCTTTAGTTGCTTTGGGTTAGTTGCTCCTTTCCTCTGTTCTTTGTATTGCTTCTAGTATTTTCTGAAGTGTTGGGCTTTTTGACATGTATTCTTTCATTTTGTTTATGTCATGAAAAATTTTCTTTCTCCTTCAATTGTAAGTGACTTTTTTGCTGAGTATAGTAATCTGGGTTGGCCTCTAAAGTCATTTAGCACCGGGAATATTTTGGTTCACGTTCTTCTCATTTTCATAGTTTGCACTGAGAAGTCAGCTGTGATTCTGATGGGTTTCCCTTTCTAAGTAATTTGTTGTTTTTCTCTTGTGGCTTTCAGTATTTTGTCTTTGTTTTGTAGCATTTTTAACTATGACATGGCATAGGGAGTTTCTTTTCTGGTCTCGTCTATTTGGTGTTCTATGTGCTTATTGTATTTGTATGGGTTTGTTTTTTTTTCAGTTTGGGGAAGTTTTCTTCTATTATCTTGTTGCAGATCTGATTAATGCTGCAGATCTGTTGTCTTGGGATTCTTCTTCCTCTATCCCTATGATGCAGAGGTTTGTTCTTTTCATGGTGTCCCACATTTCCTGGTTGTTCCATTCTTGTGTTTTTTTAATTTTTCTTCATCTTCACTTGAGCATTTCTAGTTGTTCCATGTTATGGTGCAGGTCTGATATTCTATTTTCTGCTTCATCAATTCTGCTTCTAAGGTTTTTTCCCATCCTTTATTGTTGAGTGTTCCATTTCCTTTTTCACTTCTTCCTGTGATTTCTTTAGTATTTCCACTTCTTTTTGGCACTTGTCATTCTCTACTTGTAGTTCCTTCACTGGTCAGTTTCTTTTTTCATTTCAGCCTTGGCCTCCTGTCATCTCACTTAGTGTGGCTGGGTGACTCTACCCACACTGATCACACTAGAGGAGGGGCCTGGTGTCCTGAGTCATCCCTGAGGTCCAGGCCTGTCGTGCTGGGTCCCTGGGCTTTCTTGCCCCACCTGAGCTGGCTTCCTGGGGGTCTCAGACAACAGTGTTTTTAAGAGGCAAGGCCCATGTAACTTTTATTCTGAGATAGGGACAATGCCCTGTGTTCATACGATTGACCAGATGGTGGTGCCCTTCACCAAACTAAGAACCCCGGATGAAGGCACTTGGATTGGAAACCATGAGTTCTAGGACAGAATGGATTGAGTGTAATGAGACATCCAGGAGGATGTGCTGAACTGACCATGGGAAGTATTCTTTGAACATCCAGGAGTAAAACTTTAGTGTTATGTAGATTTGGAAAAGAATTCTCCTATGTAGAAAAAAATGTTATGTCTTCCTCAGTTACTAAAATGTGATACAGCCTTACATGGTTTCTAATCTTTTAGGAACCTGTATAAAAAATATTGTTCTAAAGGAATAAGAGTGACCATAGATTTGAAAGTTTTGAAAGGAGACAAACTGACACCACAAATACATGCCTGTGAGTTCAAGATTAGACACCAAGGACTCCAAACAGACATGTAATAAGATGATCTGTGAATTCTTTAAAAAAAAAATAGTTACGGGCTGGAGAGATGGCCTAGCGGTTAAGAGCGCCGACCGCTCTTACAGAGGACCCGGGTTCGATCCCCAGCGCCCACATGGCGGCCGAGAGCCGTCTGAGACTCCAATTCCAGGAGAACTCCAGTTCCAGGGGAATCCGAGACCCTCTTCTGACCTCCGCGGCATTGCACGACACGGGTGCACAGACCTGCATGCAGACAGTACACTGATACACATACCGAAATAAATAAATAAATAAAAAAAAAAAATAGTTACTAGGCCAAACTTTAGTCCTATGGTGTATTAGTCACTTTTCTGTTGCTGTGATAAAACCACCATGACCAAGGGAACTTATAAAAGGAAGAGTTTATTTGAGCTTATGATTGACGGTTCCAGGGAATTAGAGTCCATTGTGGTGGGGAGGCATGGTGGCTGGAGCTGGAGCAGAAAGCTGAGGTTCACATCTGGCAATGAGCACAGAAAGTCAAGAGAGAGAGAGAGAGACTGGAGACCACAAGGATTGTTAAACTCACTAAGCCTGCCCACAATGACATATTTCCTCCAGCACGGCCACACCTTCTAAGACCTCCAAGAACAGTGCCACCAACTGGAGACAAAATGTCTGAATACTTAAAGCCTATGGGGGACACACTTATTCAAACCACCACACATGGGTTCTATCCCTTTGTTTAGTGAGTTATTGTTTTTTAGCCAATTTTATTGAAGCTTTGTGCATTTCATACAAAATTTATGAATTATTGTTAATATGTGGTAAACCAAGTCTCAACTTCAGCCAGATACTTGTCAATAAGTCTCAAAAACAATCACAAACACTGTTGGCCAAATGGTGATACTGTTTGTCCTACACCTGGCTCCATCCAAGAGGAGGAAGGCAGGATGATCTGCAGCATTCTGAAGGCAGGTCTGTCTGTGGCAGTCTGCCTCCACCTGTGATGTCTGGAGAAAAGGAGGGCAGTACCACAGCACCTTACCCAGGGCAACACAGCCCCACCTGCTTCTGCAAACCAAGTGTCCTGATGGAAGAGGCCAGAGCAAAGTGAAGGGTAAGGTGCAAGTGGTGTCTTTGTGGAAGAGATTACGGAAATAGGTATGTAACTCACTGTAGATTATCATATGATCCTTAAATGTCACAAGTGTCCTAACCAGAGCACTACATGAGGGAAGATGAAAACGCAGTGTGAAATGGAGACAAAGAGTGCTACCGACCATCCCACACACTAAAGACGCCAAGAGCATGGTTTCCACTCCAACCTCTGGGGTTGCTTAGCCAGGTTAATGCCTTAACTTCAGCCCAGCTGGCTCAACCACAGTCTACAGTCCTGAGATCTCTGATAAGATAAATCTAAGTTTTAAAGCTGTGAGTCTGTCATGATTTGCGATGGCAGCCAGAGGAAACAAACATAAAGTCAGGAGCCAGAGTGAGACATTGCCATAACACACACCCGAACACAGGGGCTGATACACAAACTGGGGATCCCAGGGATACTGGTGTTGACTCTTCTGGGTCAGCCAAAGAAAATGGTCCTTTGAAGATCTAGTCACTTTCCAAGCTCCAGAACAAATATGAGCAAATACTACAGGGCATAGAAATCAATGTGATTAAAATCACCGATTTCTCAAGGATAATTTGTCCTAGATTATCTGTCTGAGATCATCATGGACCTAGAGTCTGGAGCACCATGAAAATGGAACACAGTGAGTTACAGGAAAACTGTGTAATACCCACAGGCACCAGACCTGGAAGAGGCAGGAGGAGAAAGAGCCAGGGGGAAGCCACCCAGGTTTGGAAAGCAGAGTGAAGGGCTTCTTAAAGATTCGTTTTATCACTTTGATTACATGTATGGGTGGTCTGAGTATGGATATGTACACTTGAGTACAGATGCCCTCAAAGCCAGAAGAGAGAATTGGGGCCCCTGGAGCGGGAGTTACAGGCAGTTGTGAGCCAAACTTGGCTCCTCTGCAAGAGCACTATTCAGCCTTAACCACTGAACAATCTTTGCAGCCCCAAGAAATGACTTCTTGACTTTGACTTCTTGTAACCCAAACTATGGAAGATTGTGTTTCTATCATTTGACTCCACCAGAATTGGGATATTTACTATTTCCCCATGTAAACCAAAACCAACTTTTTTTTAAAGCCAATGTTTATTGAAGCTTTGTGCATTTCACAAAAAATTTCCAATCAAATCTAGACCTGTGCCCTCTTCCTTGCCCCCCCACCCCACCAGAGTTCATGCATTCTGCCAAATATGTCTTTCATCTTTTTCTCAATCTCTTTTAAAATTTTTGATGCAGAAGTTTACTGTTTCAAGCAGAGGTTCACCACTTCAGTCAGTTCTTTGACCTCTGCCGTTGTTGTTGTTATTCTCTCCAATTTGCATCACTCCAAAATATGTATATATGCATCCCACATATATCATAGGTTTTAGCATCTTCAGCTTATGATTTTTTTTCTTTATTAGGCTGAAAGATGTCATGTTTGACTGTTCCTCCTTGGCAAGCCCAAACGACCATCATTCTGCCCTTGTGCTCCACACTGGAGTTTTCCCTTCCCATGGTCACCAAATGAGGTCTGGTAAGCACCACATCCTGCTTGGTCTTCCTGTACTGGTCTCCATGATACAGCCTGGGTAGTCTAACCATGGCAGTCTATAGTCTGAAGAGGCTGAAACCCCAGTAGTAGCTCAGTCCACAAGTTGGATGTCTCAGCAGTCCCCATCTGGCACTGAAGGTTTGGAGGATTCTTGGAGAGACATGAGTCTTCAGTCCATATTGAAAAGCTGTGTCTCATGTCTTTGAAGGATGGCAGTGGCAGCCACAGGATAGCTGCACTTGCCAGCAAGACAGGCAAAACAACTGAGCCTTTTTTTTTTATTTTTTTTTTATATTTTTTTGTTTTTTTACTTTTTGTCTTTTTACTGAGATCTCAAGTTTTATACCTGAAGTACAATTTCTCAGGCTTTACTAATACCAACTTTTGGCATGAAGAATTGACCCTAGCCACAATAAGCACCTAAACATGTAAGTGGCTTTAGAACTAGAGTTCAATGGATACTAGAATGGACAAATGCTGAGAAAATCTCAGTAATCTAGAAAGGCAGAAAATAACCTGGGAAGAAGCTTGGGTGCATGGGATGCAACTGGAAAGGGCTCCAAAGGAAGGGGGGAGCATTAGAGATGCAGGCCTCACGTGAATGGAATGCCTGGTGAATAGGAATGTTAAGGGAGGTTTCAGTCAGGCTCAGAGACCATAAGGAAGTCAGAGAAGGGTGGGTCTCATTAGACAGACTGGTCAATCTGGCTATGTATTGTCCTGGCGTTGTATGCTGTGTAGAGATATCTGCATGATGAACACAGTCCAACACAGGAGACTTCCAAGCAAAGTTTCAATGGTGCAGCTTGATTCTTTTTTCTTCTCATAATAAAATTAAGAGAAATGAATTAAATTGAAAATCCTTAATCAGAAAGGAACCAGAGTACATAAATTCTTACCTTATATGTATATTGCAAGTCATGAAAAGTTTTGAGATTCACGCTTATAGATAAATGGTGGGTTGTGGACCTGTGGCTTTGAAAAGACAATGTGTGATCTTAGATCTGCTAAGCCATCAAAGTAGAATTGTAAGACTAGAGAGAGGTGCTGGGAAGGTGGCTCCGTGATTAAAGCACTTGTTTCCCCATTAGGACCAAAGTCCAGATCCCCAGCTCCCATCAAAATGTCAGACAGGCATAGTGACCACCTGTAGTTCCAGCACTTGGGAGGCAGAAATATTCCCAAGGCAAGCTGGCTATCCAGACTAGGTAAGTGGCCAGGGCAGCAAGAGGCTCTGGTTCAGTAACCAAAGCAGGGAGGCATCAGGAAAGACTCCTGACATAAACTCCGGGCTCACACATCCAGGAGCAACCGTACATATGTAAACATGCAAACATGCACACACATATGCAGAAAATAGAGATATTATTCAGGACAGATGAATGGAGGATCTGCTAGTGAAAATCCTCATGACACATATGGGAAAGAAGTCAGGGAACTGACAGAGCAGACTTGGCAATATGAACCCAGCAGACAGAAATGAGATCAATAAAAAGGCTGAGAGACGCTCAGAGACATTAAAAGCATGAAACGTGCTTCTGTTAGCTACTGCATTCAATCCTGGAACAGAATACCTTAAAGAAGGAAGGGTTTGTTTTGTCTTCTAGCTCAAAGGATTACAGTCCATTGTGTGTTTATGATTCTAGGTTAGGCTGATTGCAGGAGAGACCCATGCTAATTGTGGGAAGCACCATCCCTGGGCTGAGGTGTCAGACTGAATAAAAAGGACAAAGGGAGTTAAGTACCAGCGTCATCTCTCTGCTTGCTGACCGACCGTTTGTGGATGTAGTGTGATCAGCTGACCTGCTCCTGCCGCCATGCCTCTCCCCCCAGTGACAGAACGAGCCCCTCACACTGTAAGCCTTCCTTAAGTCACTTCGCTTGGGTGTTTTGCAGCAATGAGGGAAGTTCTAATAGGTTGCTTATCCTGAAGAAAACCTTGAAGGTGTGATGGCCGCTCTGCGGCCACCCGGCATCCATCCTCCCTCGAGTCAGAAGACAATGTCTGAGTCCTTGGGCTCTAAAGATCAAGACCTGGGTCCAAAGCTAAGCAAATGAGAGCTGCACTCTTATTGGTATTGAAGTGCCTCACAGATGCTGTGTGAGATTGTGGGATGGCATCTCAGAGGGTCACAGACTGAAGTGATTACCTGCTAGGCAGGATGAGATGCCCCCGGGGTTCACGCAAACAGGATTCTGTGGTTTCAATGGCATTAGCTGGAGGGAAAGAGGTCACGTTTACATCTCACCTTCGAAGATGCGCTCGGCATTGCTTGGCCTCCTCTTTCGACTCTGGCTGATGTGCTCACAGGTAATATTAAGATGCTCCCGGCCATCTCTGAGCACTCTTAAGTTTTCCTGACTCCCTCAGATGCAGAGCCTACCATAGCAACCGGCCCTGAATCGAAGCTTAGCACAGATCTAGATAATGACACTGTGTATTCTATCTTCCTGTCCAAGCCCCACTCACAGAAACCCACACTTGCTTTTCTTTGTTTTAAATGTGTTTATTTGTGTTGTGTGTACGGTGTATGAACATGTGTGTGCATATTCATGGCCACGTGGATGTCTGTGTGTACGCATGAATGCAGAGCCCAGAGACCAACATCAAGTATCTTCGTCAAGAATTCTCCACCTTATTTTTTGAGACAGGGTCTCTCGCTGAACCCAGAGTTTACCAACTCAGCTAGGCTGGCTGGCCAGCCAGCTTCAAGGATCGTCCTGACTCTGCATCTCCAGTGCGTACGTTACAGATGCTTTCACTAGAGCCAGCTTTCTCCCTGGGTTCGGGGTCTCCCTGGGTTTGGGGGATCTGAACTTGGATCCTCAAGCTTGCCCAGAAGGCACTTCTCCACTGAGCCATTCCCCAGTCCCTTACATTAGCTTTGAGAAATGAAGAATTTGCAGACTTCCTGGCTTTCCTGAGTAGCTTTGAATTTCCACTAGTAAAGCTTGCTGGTCATCCCCACATAAATAGAGCAAGCCTGGAAGGACCTGAACCTAGTCCTCTTTGTTCCCTTGGGGACTGGCATCTTCAGTCAGCACTGAGTGTGCTCTTTCTTCCCTTTCACTTAATCTCTAACCCACTAGATAAATGTCAGGATTCAGAAACAAGTCTGGACCTTCTTCTTTGGTGATTGTTACAAAAGAGAAAACCAACACTGAAATGAAAGGACAATTGCTTAAGTACCAGGACTGAACTACAGCCTTTCCTAGTGGTTTACCTGCTCCTGAAGAAGCAGGGGTCTAGGGCTTCCTCGGGAACCATTGTGCTGTGGTTCCAACCCATCGGAAATTAGTTACCTAGGAAATCTCTGCCAGCGGTTTCCCATCATGCCACAGGAGCCCAGAATTCTAACTGAGAGTCCCCTTTTTAGAAAGATAACTTCCTGGGGCTGGAGAGATGGCCTAGCGGTTAAGAGCGCCGACCGCGCTTGCAGAGGACCCAGGTTCGATCCCCAGCACCCACATGGCGGCTGAGAACCGTCTGAAGCTCCAATTCCAGGAGAACTCCAGTTCCAGGGGAATCCGAGACCCTCTTCTGAACTCCGCGGCGTTGCACGACACGGGTGCACAGACTTGCATGCAGACAGAACATTCATACACATACAGAAATAAATAAAATTAATAAAAAAAATTTAAAGAAAGATAACTTCCTTTATTAACATGCATTACTGGGCAAGAGAGAACTCATTTGATAAGTACCTTCTTTACAAGCATGAGTTCAGAACCCATGTTCAAAAAAAGTCAAGTCTGGCCAGGGGTGGTGGCTCACACCTCTAATCCCGACATTAGAGAGGTGCAAGCAGGTGAATCTCTGTGAGTTCAAGGCCAGCCTGGTCTACATAGCAAGTTCCAGGCCAGCTGGTGCTACAGGGACACCTTGTCTCAAAAAGAAAACCAATTAAAAAAAAAAAAAAAAAGAGGTCCTGTGGTTCACTCGAAAGGCTGGGAAGGCAGAGACGGGCAATGAGCAAGTCCTTGGGGCTCGACAGACAGTGTACTTCCTCAGTTCCAGAACAGTGCGAGACCCTGTCTCAAAAAGAAAAAGAGGGCTGGAGAGATAGCCTAGCGGTTAAGAGCGCTGCTCTTACAGAGGACCCGGGTTCAATCCCCAGCACCCACATGGCGGCCGAGAACCATCTGAAACTCCAATTCCAGGAGAACTCCAGTTCCAGGGGAATCCGACACCTCTTCTGACCTCCGCGGCATTGCACGACACAGGTGCACAGACCTGCATGCAGACAGTACATCCATACACATACAGAAATAAATAAAAAAATAAATTAAAAAAATTAAAAAAAAAAAAAGAAAAAGAATCCAAGGGGTGTGGCTCTTCAGGAATGCCACTGTCACTGGCTTCCATGTGCACACACATACACAAACGCAAAAGTATTTTAAAATAAAGTGAATTTCAAATATATATATATTATTCAAAATATCCCCAACCAAGGAAAGAAACACATGAGGTTAAAGGTGCACATTACCACCTCCCACCTCCTCCCACCTCCTCCCACCTCCTGTCTCCACCTCACCTCCACCCCAACAACCACTAGCAACCCACCCCTGAAAATTTTATTCACACCTACTTAGACTTGTTTCCATTCAATCTAGTAATTTTGTCTAAACTATTTGTAGATGTCATTTCAACTTCAATTGTCCAGGGGGGAAAAAAATCTCACAAAATCTTATTTTAAGCAACATGATTTTATTTCTAAAACAGGAAAACAACTCAACAAAGGGTTACTTGATAAAGATACAAGTTCTAAAGTCAGGATCTTCAAGTTCAATTTAAGCTTTGTATCTTAACATTGGAAATGGAATATTGCATTGTAAGGGAGTTTCCAGATTCCTTTCATTTTCTTTTCTCTCCCCCAAACAGCTATTCAGTAATTTCCCCCACACAAGTACACTGAAATCCCCAAAGTACATGACTGATCATAACGAATAAAAATGCTTCAATGTGTATTTTCTTCATATAAAAATGCCATATAAACACCGAATAGCGTACTTCAAATCTGATTTGAGAGGCAAAGCAACTATATAACTTATAGAAGTGTTTGGCAACACTTGTTCCTCTGCTTCTAATCTCTGGGCAACCATGAAATTGCCTATAAACAAGAGTTGACACTTTGTTTACAAGCACTTTCCTGTTTTCAGACTGTAACATTGTACACTGGCATTGGCAGTTTTTACTTAGGCCCATACAAGAAAAAGCCACAAAATTGTAGACAGGCATAGTAAATGGCAGCAATATGGAAATTATGAAGCTAACTAGGTTTTCATCACCAAGATAAATAGTGTGCCTTTAAATACATAAAGGATTGCTATGGGAAAGTAAATTTACTAAACCAATTAGGTATAAATATAACCTATTTATGATTCTAACTCCATTTTCCCCCAAAACAAATGACCGTATCTTTCCTTTATAAACAATCTGATCTCCTGTCACAGATCACAGCAGCTGGCAAGCTCTGCTTAAAGGGGACTATGGTGTCAGACTACAGGCTGAATAACGTGTGCACATGTGCACACCTCTGTGTGTGTGTGTGTGTGTGTGAGAGAGAGAGAGAGAGAGAGAGAGAGAGAGAGAGAGAGATAGATCTTCAAGCCAAGTCGTTGCAGGTACAGAGCTTAGCTTGGTGGGCCTCCCATGGAGGAAACTGTCATCTCCACCTCAGGCTCTTGGGCACATGGGAAACCCTGGGGTCTCCATCCCAGGCTCTCAGGCACATTGGAAACCCTGCAGTCTCTGGAGGAAGTTGCAGCCAAGGACCCACACCAGTGGCCATTCCCAGCATTCCTCACTTAAGCTCCGCCCCTCTGAAGTTTCCTCTTTTGCCTTTCAGAGTGAGAGAAGATGGACAGCAGAGACACACCTCGGCTCCTGACAGCTGATGGTTGCTGGGAAGAGAGTCAGCTTTCTTGCAAAAGGCTACCCAGGCTTCATAGATGGTCCCATACCCATGCCACCCATGCATACAGGAAGTACTAAATTGACTCAGTGAGAGTTAAAAGTGAGAGACAGGGAAAGAGAGACAGAGAGAGACAAAGAAAAGTTTGGGGATAAATAGAAGGGTAGGAGAAGGATTGGAGGGGGTGGAATAGGGGGTAGATGTGATAAAAACATGTATAAATATTATTAAATAATATGTATTTTTTAAGCTCATGGGGATTTTGTTTCTGTTTTTTGAGATGGGATAGCCCCATCTGGCCTGGAATTCACTAGGTAGACCAGGCTGGCCTCCACGTCCCTCTGCCTCTCGAGTGCTGAGATTAAAGGCACACCTGGAAAAAGCTCGTGCTTTCAACTCCTACTCAACAATGGATCCCCCACTAAGCTTCCAGCTTGCACAGAGGGAAATATTAGCTTTGCTACTACCTGTGTATTCAGCAAAGTACCCACAGGAGAATATTTGCAATTAGCCAACATGGTCTAGCAATTGTTCACTCAAATGCATTAATTGCAAATAAAAACAAACCTGAGGATCTAAAAACATTTTCAAGTAGTCACTGACCCAGGCCCTATTTTTAAATATTTTATTTATTATTTTTATTTTATGTGCATGAGTGTATTGTCTGCATGTGAGTAGCTGTACCTTGTTATGTAGTTCCCACAGGGGTCAGAAGAGGGCATTGGAGTCCCCTGGGTCTGGAGTTATGGACAGTTGTCAGCTGCCATGTGGGTGCTGGGAACTGAGCCTGAGTCCTCTGCAAGAGCAGCAGATGCTTTAACCGCTGAGCCATCTCTCCAGCACCCTCCCCCTCCTCTTTTTAACCTTCCCAACCCAATAGTCTTTAGTCACAGAGGAAAAATAAAGAGGAACAGGAAGTCTTCTCAGAAAATTGCAGAGATTCATAATTTGATTGCCAATTAACCCCCATGACTGCATTCATTTGGGTCCCTCACCCTCCCCTACTGAGTCTGGGTCTTTGGGTCATAGCCATAAAACAAGAAGATGCTAAACTGAACCATGTGGGATTTAAATACATTGTAAGATTTATCTTTTATTAATTCCTAGGATTGAAATCCCACAATCCACTCACTGTACATGGCTTCAACTTGATGCCGGCATTGAACTCTGCTTCACTCCCATCTCCACTCTTTACACACCATCTCCAACCCCAAACACTGTCAGTCTCAGGGACTAGGAGATGTTCACATCCAAGAAGGGAACATACTGAGCCAGGCATGGTGGGTCACATCTGTAACTCCAGCACCCCAGATACTGAAGGGAGAGGACACCTGTGCATTTGAGTCTAGTCTGGGATGCAATGTGGGTTCTAGGCCAGCCTGGGATATACAGCAAAGCTGATTCAAGGAAGGAAGGAAGGAAGGAAGGAAGGAAGGAAGGAAGGAAGGAAGGAAGGAAGGAAGGAAGGAAGGAAGATAAGGGGAAGGAGGAGAGAAAGAAGATGAAGAAGGGGAAGAAAGGAGGAAGAAGAAGAAAAAGGAGAATAAGACAGAAGGAAAGGGAGGAGGGGGAGGAGCACATTCACCTTTGCTCCACTGCCCATCATTTCTCACCAGTTTGTTTGTGTCCACCGGGAATGTGAGAGCCAGGTCAGTATTTCTTAGTTCTCATAAACGACTGGGATCAAGTCCATCAGCGTCACTCCAAGGTTATCCACTTCTTAAGAAGCAAAATCCTCCCAAGATTTTTCTATGACTTCCACAGTCAGTTAACACAACATCGCTGGTTAAGGTCTCAGATCCAGTTCAATAAATTGTTGTTTTAGGTGGCACACATGGCACGTTTGCAGTCTATGAACACAGGTGTCCTTGGATCCCCAGGCTTAACCAAAGCTTGAACACTCCATGCTACTGGCCCAGCAGACTTACTTAGTGAAGGAGGCAAATGACTCACTGGAGAAATTCAAAGACCAAAGATGCTATGAATGCAGATGACCCAAGCTGTCAACTCAGACTTAATATTAGGAGTCGATATTCTGTGGGGCTCTTTTTGCTGCTGAAAACAATGAAAAATAATCTAAGTGACTCTGGCCAAGATGACCTGAGTGTTTATGTTCCTTCAAGACCCTGCAGGGCATATCTGCAATAGAAAGCTGTGACCATGGTCCTCTCTTCAGGCAGCGAGACCTTCAAGCTATCCCTCATGCCCATTACACACAAACAGGGACTCTATAAAGTGCTCAGTCCAAAATACAAAGCGTTCGGTTTGCCATCTTACATTTTAAAACAATCAAAATAATACTTTTAAGTTCTAAAGATTCTATACAAACAGGCAGAACCCTCAGGGTTCTCCAAGACAGAAACCAAGGAGGGGGGTTCCCACTCCTACCTCCTGGATCAACTCACTGGTCTGACTTAGCCCTGCATAAGGGAAATGGTGACAGGTGCTTGTTCCTAGGATTGTTGGCAGGGAACCATAGTTCCTCCCCCACCAAGAGAGTCGGGGCAGAGAGGAGTGTCCCAGCCTACTTCCTCTGAGGAAATTACAAGACTAAATGAAACAGCTCAGGTACAGGAGTATAATTAATGCCATTAAATCTTCGTTAGGCAAATGAGTATGTCTGGATATAGAGGTCACCTCCCTATAAGGAATTGTAAAGGGAAAATCCTCAGCCTACCTTGTCTTATTCAACCTGATGATACATCCTGTGGGACAGGCAGACAATCTGCCATGCTCTGTATAGCTCTCGGGGAAATCACTCACTGACGATAGCACCTCCACATGATTCATCTAAAGGGCCTGTCTTACCCCACTCCCTGGGACATATTTAGGGTCACCTGACCTAAACAACTGCATATGAATCCATATTTAGAAAGACCACACACTTTAAATTCTATGATGCCAGTCCCGAGAAGGTTTTAATAATTTTGGACAAGAGTCAATTTGTCTTGGGCCCACAGTCATATGGCCACACAAGACTATGTACTGAGTTCCCCTGGACTGTGACTGGAACTCACTGTGTCCAGCAGACCATTCCCTGAAATCTCTACAGGAGTTGTTCCCCCAAGGCTTTTGTTAGAATTTAGATAGAGAATGACTCCCACAGGCTCATGTGACTGAACACTTGGCCACCAGTGGGTGGTGCTATTTCAGGAGGCTGTGGAAACTGAGAAAAATGATCCTCACTGGAGGAAGCGGTTTGCAGGAGCAGGCCTCAAGCCTGGTCCCACTTCCTGGTCTGTCTCTGTTTCTTGATCCACCAGGGTGTGAGCAAGCAGCCTTACGAGCCTGCTGCCATGTTTTTCCCTGCCGTAATGGACTCCGTGCCTCCACAAATCATGAGCCAAAGCAAAGCCTCTGGCTTCACTCTTCCTTGTGAGGCACAGGTCGCTGCAGTGAGAAAACTGACGCCAATTTCATCTGTGACAATTGGTCATCAGCCATTTTAGGTTCTCTGTCCAGAACCAGAACGTGGATCAGACTAAGCTAAATTTTCCTTAATCTTTCAATGAGCAGGAAGTGATGTCACTTCTGGGATACAGATTTCAAGGTGAGTGCTCCATTTCCCCATCTTTTTCTTCTCCCTGGGCAGCAGGATGGAGGTTTCCTCAGTGAGGCTCTTTTTTTATATATACAAGATTACCTCTGGTGGGGTGGGGGGCTGGGGGAGGACACGGGTCTAGATTTGAAATATATATATAATATATATATATATATATATATAAATTTAAAAAATAAATAAAAATAAAAAAGCAAGATTACATTACAAATCAAATCTAGACCCGTGTCCACCTGCCCTACCCCCCCACCCACCAGAGCTCACGCAATTCTGCCAAACATGTTTTCCAGATCAATTTTATCTGCGATGTCTCTTTCAAAAGGGGATGTGCTACCAGCGACATTGGAGCTATATGGGTTAAGGAGCAGAGAGATTAACCCATTCTGCTGATGCGGAGAGGAAACTTGAATGACTAGGAGTCCTATTTCTGTTTGATTGCTTGTTCTGTCTTGCTCTCTGTCTGGTTGGTTCCAATATGCATCACTCCAACTACTTGTACAAAGCTCAAGGAGCCGTGCAAAGAAATACTTTACAACTAGGTAACTGGTATAGCATCCACAGATGAGGGATACATTTGTGCTGTGTTTTTCTGGGACTGTGTAACTCACTTACATAATATCTTCAGGTTCCATCCATTTACCTGCAAAGTGCATGATGTCATCTTTCTTTACTCTGCATAAACTCCATTGTTTAGATGTACCAACATTTTCTCTATCCACTATCAGTTGAGGGTTACTTGGGTTGGTTCCAGTTCTTCACTATTGTTAAGAGAGCTGCAACAAACATGGCTAATGCCATGGAGGTCAGAAGAAGGTGCCAGATTGCCCTGGCATATATTACTGATAAAACAAATGTTGACAACAAATACCAAGACAAACTATAAGTTGGAAACCAAAAATTACTCTAAGAACTGCTACATTTACTACTACAAGAGGAGAAATATGCTTCAAACGGGAGCTTTATACCTCCCAAATGCCCAAATGAAAGTCTTAAAATGAATGGAAATTTATTATTTGCTAACTAGTAATTGTATTTGTTGTAACTCATGGAATGAAAAAGAAGATATGATGAGAGAAAAATCTCTGATTGTTACCTGAGTAACATCTCAAAATTTTGTTCTTTAAGAAGGTAGCCATAAAGTCATACAAAGCCATGTGTGGTGGGGCACCCATTTAGTTCCAGCAGAGGAAGGTAGATCTTTATGATTTCAAGGCCAACCTGGCTTACGTAGCAAGCTGCAGGTCCTCCAGAGTTACAGAATGAGACCCATAAAAAAAAAAAAAAAAAAGATTCATAGCCTTTGATGGTCTGGTCGCATTTGAAATAAGTGGAAACATGGATGAACGAACAAATATCCCCCTTGTCTGGGGCCTCCCGTCCACTCTAAACCATAGCTCCTCCCACTGAACTTTGACACATTTATCGGCAGGTCTTTCATTGTTTGGCTTTGGCTCTTCAAAGAGAAGAAAAGGAAATTAGCAGACCTTAGACCCTCTATCAAGAGCCTTCAGAGAAACATCTTTAAATTAAGTAGAAAATTTCCCCAGTTGGGCTCCCCAGACCCACTAGGCACTCAAAGTCAGTCCCAGGTCCTGTCTTGATCCTCCTGCACTGGTCTCCATGATAAAGCCTGGGTACTCCAATGATGGCAGTCTATCCTCTGAAGAGGCTTGAAACCCCAGTAGTATCCATTCCACAATGAATGTCTCAGCAGTCCCACTGGTACTGAAGGTTGGGAGGATTCCTGGAGAGACGTGAGACTTCAGTCCATATTGGAAGTTTGAAAAGCTGTGACTCCATGTCTTTGAAGGATGGCAAAGCAGTGGCAGCCACAGGGTAGCTTCCACGTCGCCAGACAGGTAAAACAACCTGTGTTTTTCTTTTTTTTTTTTTTTTACTTTTTGTCTTTTTACTAAGATCTCAAGTTTTATACCTGAAGTACAATTTCTCAGGCTTTACTAATTATTTATTTCTGGTTATACTTTGCTTAAGGATGCTTAAGGGAACACTGTTAACCTAAAAACCAAGGTTTTTGTTTTCTCAAGGTCAGTTGAGGATCTGGTCCTCAGGTTTTGGGGAGTAGGGGAGCCCCAAGTTCTTTTTGGCTTTTCATTTACCAGTTCCATCCACTCAAGAACAAAGTCAGGTCCTGCTAGACCAGGCTTCCCTTTTTCAAGCATGACTTTCCTCTTTATAGGCTGGACACTGGTTGAAGTCCCATTAGTGGATCTCCAAGACCTCCCTGCACAGGAAGACTGGCGACCCACATTTGCAGGACATTGAAGAGATGCCCCATGCATAGTCCCCTGGGACTTAGGTGACCTCTGACAGCAAGGAATAAAGCTATCTCTTAAGTCCCTCAGCCAAACTGGTATGGGCCTTAAGTATGGTCGTTAAGCATGCAGAAAGGCCAAGTTACAACAGCCTGATAACTTTTAACTACTGTATAATATTTTAGAAAAGGCTTGGACAAAAGCTCAAGCACCCTTGTATAAGAAATAATAAGGCCGGGCGTGGTGGTACAAGCCTTTAATTCTAGCACTTGGAAGGCAGAGGCAGGCGGATCTTTGTGAGTTCAAGGCCAGCCTGGTCTACAGAATGAGTTCCAGGACAGCTGGGGCTACAGGGAGACCCTGTCTCGAAAAGACCAAAATAAATAAATAAATAAATAAATAAATAAATAAATAAATAAATATAAGAAGCACTCCCATAAGATAAATACTGTGGTTAGACACAATGTCATAATAAACTATTTTGTCCTTCATTCTTTTGATTTTGTGCATATATACCCTCCACCCATATACCAAAACTGCCTAAGTCTGAAAATAAATGGTAGCTTAATTCTAGAAACTGTTAAGGGATTTACAATATAAGTGCACAGTTGTTTTCAGATCATGAGGAACATAACATTAATGTTGCTTAGTTTGCCTTACAACTAAGTACTTGGTGCTAGCATCCACAGATGAGGGATACCATTCATCCTTTGTTTTTCTGGGACTGTGATACTTCACTCAACATAATATCTTCTAGTTCTATCCATTGACCTCAAAGTTCATGATGTCATCTTTCTTTTTTTTAATAACTTTTATTTATTTACTTATTTTTACATGTATGAATGTATTGTCTGCATGTAGGTTTGTGCACCCATGTCATGCGATGCTATGGAGGTCAGAAGAGGGCATTGGATTCCCCTGGAACTGAAGCCAAAGACAGTTCTCAGCCGCCATGTGTGTGCTGGGATCGAACCTGGGTCTTCTGCAAGAGCAGTAGGCGCTCTTAACCTCTAGGCCATCTCTCCAGCCCGGATGTCATCTTTCTTTACTGCTGCATAGAACTCCATTGTGTAGATGTACCACATTTTCTCTATCTTGGGTTGGTTCCAACTAGTCACAATAAACATGATTGTGCATGTATCTCTGTAGTCGGATGAGTCTTGTGGGTATATACCCAGGAGTGGTGTGGCTGGATCAGGTGTCAAGCTCATTTTGAATCTCATAAGGGTTCTCCACACTGCTTTCCATAGTGGTTGTACGAGTTTGCATTCCCACCAGCAGTGGATGAGCATTCCCTTTTCCCCACATCCTCTCCAGCATTTGATATCATTTGTTTTCTTGATCCTAGCCAGTCTTACTGGAGTGAGATGATATCTTAAAGTGGTTTTAATTTGCATTTACTTAGTTATTAGCAATGTTGAACACTTTTTAAGATGTTGATTATGAAAATTTTTTAAATACACAACAGTGGAACAACCAGGAACTGTGGGACACTATGAAAAGATAAAAGCTCTGCATCATAGGGATAGAGGAAGGAGAAGAATCCCAAGAGAATGATATTGATCAGATATTCAACAGAATAATAGATGAAAATTTCCCCAAACTAAAAAAAAGACAAACCCATGCAAATACAAGAAGCACATAGAACACCAAATGGACAAGATCAGAAAAGAAACTACCCATGCCATATCATAGTTAAAATGCTAGACACCCAAAACATAGACAAAATTCTGAAAGTCACAAGAGAAAAACAACCATTTACATATAAGGGGAAACCTATCAGAATTATAGCTGACATTTCAGTGCAAACTATGAAAGCAATAAGAAAGTGAACCAAAGGATTCCCAATGATAAACAACTATACATGACAACCCAGGTTACTATACCCAGCAAAAATGTCAATTTTAGTTGAAGGAGGAAGAAAAATCTTCTAGGACAGAAACAAGATGACAGAATACATGTCTGGAAAACCAACCATTCAGGGAATACCTAAAGCAATCCAAAGAACAGAGGAGAGGAACAACTATCCCCAGGTACCTAGAAAGAGAAATTAATAAAAGCATAACTGTGGAAGTAGAAACCTAGACCAAAAATGCAAATGGATAATAAGGTGAAAGGAAGCAACGCACATCTCTCAATTATAACCTTAAATATTAATGGACTAAACTCCCCAATCAAAAGACATCAACTGACAGAATAGGAAACAGAACCCATCTATCTGCTGTCTACGAGAAACATATCTCACTCTCAAGGATAGGCACCAACTTAAGGTGAAAGGATGGAAAATATATTCCAAACAAATGGTACCAAAAGGCAAGCAGGAGTTCCTATTTTAATATCAGACAAAACAGACTTCAAAGTAACAGAAATCAGAAGAGACAAAGAGGGCCATTACATCTTTATCAAAGGAACAATTAACCATGAAGATTTCACAAATATATATATATATATATATATATATATTACATATATCATACTCTAGTGCACTGAACTTTATAAACACAATTCTCCAGGACCTCAAAGCACAGATTAACCCCAGCACACTCATAGTAAGATACTTCAATATCCCATTGATCTCAGTGGACAGGTCAACCGGATAAAGAATAAACAGAGAGACATCTGAACTGAATCATACAATACACCAAATGGACAGTCATCTACCGAATATTCCACCCAAACACCAGAGAATACACTTTCTACTCAGCACCCCACAGAACATTCTACAAATTGACCACACACTGTGACAAAGAAAAAAACTTCAACAAATACAAAAAGATTGAAATAATTTCATGGATTCTATCAGACCACAGGGTAATAAAGCTCAATATCAACACCAGGATAGGTCCTACTATCTACAAGAACACATGGGGACTAAATAACACACTCCTGAATAATGAATAGGTCAAGAAAGAAATAAAGAAAGAAATAAAAGCATTCCTGGAACTAAATGAACTAAATGACAATACAACACAACAAAATCTATGGGATGCTTTAAAACCAGTCCTAAGAGGGAAGTTTATAGCCCTGGGTGTCTACATCAAAAAAACAGAAAGAGCACAAATAAACAATCTAACACTGCAGCTAAAAACACTTGAGAGGAAACAATAAATGAACCCTAAACACAACAGACAGGAAGAAATAACAAAAATCAGAGGAGAAATCAATGAAATCGAAACAAAGAAAACAATACAAAAAAATCAATGAATCCAAAAGTTGGTTCTTTGAAAGAATAAACAAACTAGAAGGACCTCTAGCCCAGCTAACCAAAAGAAAGAAAGAACAACTCCAAATAAGTAGAATTCATGATGAAACAGTAAATATCACAACAATGAAAAGATCCAGACAATCATATGGGTATACTTCAAAAACCTATACTCTACTAAGTTTGAAAACATAACAGAAATGGATGAATATCTGAAATCCTGGGAATCACCAAAGCTTAACCAAGAACGGATTGACAGCTTAAATAGACCCATAATATATGAAGAAATTGAAAATGTAATAAGAAACCTCCCAACTAAAAAAACATCCCAGGCCCAGATGGTTTCATGGCAGAATTCTATAAAACATTTAAAGAGGACTTACAACCATTAGTACTCAAACTGTTCAGAAGGATACAGAGGGAAATCTCCCAAATTCCTTCTATGAAGCCAGCATTGCTCTAATACCAAAACCAGGCAAACATACAACCAAAAAAGAGAACAATAGACCCATCTCATTAATAAACACAGATGCAAAAATTCTCAACAAAATACTTGCAAATCGCATACAGACCTACATCAAAAAGATCATCCATCATGACCAAGTTAGATTCATACCACAAATGCAGGGATGGTTCAACATATGAAAGTTAATAAATATAATAAAACACATAAGTGGACTGAAAGACAAAAACCACAGGATCATCTAAATTGACACAGAAAAAGCCTTCGACAAAATCCAGCATCCCTTCATGCTTAAAGTCCTAAAGGGAATTGGACTAGAGGGAACATTTCTCAACATAATCAAAGCCATATATAACAAACACACAGCCAACATCATCCTAAATGGAGAAAAGTCAGAAGCATTCTCCTTAAGAGTAGGAACTCGGTAAGGCTGCCCCCTGAGGCCACTCTTCTTCAGTATAGTGCTTGAAACACTTGCTAGGGCAATAAGGCAAGAAAAGAAAATTAAAGAAGTACTAATTTGAAAAGAGGAAGTCAAGCTACCTCTTTCTTGCAGACGATATGATAGTTCACCTAAGGGATGCTAAAAACTCCACAAGAAAATGCCTCAAAACAATTAAGAGTTTCAGTATAGTGGCAGGACACAAAATTAAGCTAGAAAAATCAGTAGTCTTTCTTTACACCAACAACAAGCAATGGAAGAGTAAATACAAGGAGACCTTCTCACTCACAATAGCCTCAAAAACAATAAAGTACCTAGGAACAAACCTAACCAAAGACACCAAAGATCTCTACAACAAATATTTTAAACCCCTGAAGAAGGAGATTGAAGAAGACATCAGAAGATGGAAAGATCTCTCATGCTCATGGATTGGAAAAATTAGTATAGTAAAATTGTCCATTCTACCCAAATTAATATACATATTCAATGCAATCCCAATTAAAATATCTAAGACCTTCACAGGCTTGGAAAAAAATCATTCATTTCATATGGGAAAAACAAAAGACCCCAAATAGCCAAAGCAAACCTGAGTGAAAAGAGCAATAAAGGGGGGATCTCTATACCAGACTTCAAGTTATACTACAGGGATATAGTCATAAAAACAGCTTGGTACTAGCACAAAAACAGACCTGTAGACCAATGGAACAAATTGAAGATCCAAACTTGAGCACATACAATTTCAGCCACTTCATATTTGACAAGGGGGCCAAGAAGACTCAATGGAGGAAAGACAGCATCTTCAGGAAATGGTGTTGGCAAAACTGGATCACCACTTGTAGAAAAATAAAATTAAACCCTGACCTCTCACCCTGTACAAAAATCAACTCCAAATGGATCAAAGAACTCAACGTGAAACCCAAAACACTGGAGGTGATAGAAGAAAAAGCTGGCAGCAACCTACAAGACATAAGTGTAGGAAAAGACTTTCTAGATCAGCAGCCATGCAGGAAATAAGATTGACAATAGACAAGTGGGACCTCATTAAATTCTGTACAGTATAAAGAAACAATCAGGGAAGTAAAGAGAAAACCTAATTGTGGGAGGAAACCTTCACTGTTGATACATCTGACAGAGCATTAACTTCCAGAATATATAAACTACTCAAAAAACAAAGAAATAAGAAAACAAATTGCTTAGTTAAAAGATAAAGAACTAGGGCTGTGGGGATAGCACAGTGGTGAAAGGCTGAGGATGAGAACCGCAAGAAAAGATAAAGAACTGAACAGAGACTTCACAAGTGAGGAAATAGAGATGGCTGAGAAACATCTTAAAAAGTGTTCAACATCACTAATAATTAAGGAAATGCAAATTAAAACCAATTTAAAGTATCATTTCACTCCGATAAGACCAGCTGGGATCAAGAAAACAAATGATACCAAATGCTGGAGAGGTTGTAGGGAAAGGGGATTGTTTATCCGCTGCTGGTGAGAATTTAAACTGGTACAGCCACTATGGAAAGCAGCGTGGAGAATCCTTAAAACACACAAAATGAGCTTGCCACCTGACCCAGTCATACCACTCCTGGGTATATACCCACAAGACTCATCCTACTGCAGAAATACATGGACAGCCATGTTTATTGCAGCTCTCTTCATAATAGTGAAGAGCTGGAACCAACCCAAGTGCCCCTCAACTGACAAGTGTGTAGAGAATATGTGGTACATCTACACAATGGAGTCCTATACAGTGGTAAATAAAGATGACATCATGAAATTTGCAGGTAAATGGATGGAACTAGAATATATATGTTAAGTGTAGTAAGTAACACAGTCCCAGAAAAACAAAGGCCGAACAGTATCTATCATCTGTGGATGCTAGCACCAAGTACCTAGTTGTAAGGCAAACTGAGCAACATTAATGTTATAGTTCTCATGATCTAAAAACAACTGTGCTCTTATATTGTGAATCCCTTAACAGGTTCTAGAATTAACCTACCATTTATGCTCAGACTTTGGAATTTTAGTATATGGGTGGAGGGTATGTATGCATACTTTAGAGTAATATAAAATCAAAATGGAAAAATGTGAATCCTGAAATATGATTTGGAAATAACATACAGTTTGTTTTCAAATGACATAATTTTAGTATAGGTGATATATATATATATACACACACACACATATATATATATATATATATACATATATGCATAGGTTGAAGCAATACAAGTTGGAGGGAACAACAACATACATACAAAAGAACCAGGACAAAAGAAAAAAAAGATTGAAACAGTGAAGTTCTCCCCAAAACAATAATCCTCTGCTTTGAAAAAATTCTGGAAAGACTCAGGAAAAGATGCAAGACATGTATGGCAGAATGCATAAACTTGGGTGGGTTGGGGGGCATGGAAAGGGAAATGAGTCTAAATTGGATTGAGAAATGATGTATGAAAAAGTTTAATAACAATAAAAATATTTTTAAAAAGTGTTCAACATCACTAATAATTAACAAAATACAAATTAAAACCAATTTAAGATATTATCTCACTCTGGTAAGACTGGCTAGGACCAAGAAAACAAATGATACCAAATGCTGGAGTGGTTCTGGGGAAAGAGGAACATTCATCCACTGCTGGTGGGAATGTAAACTCATACAACCACTATGGAAAGCAGTGTGCAGAACCCTTAAAAGACTCAAAATGAGCCTACCACCTGACCCAGTCAAACTACTCCTGGGTATATAGCCACAAGACTCATCCTACAGCAGAGATACACGCACAACCATACTTATCACAGCTCTCTTCACAATAGTGAAGAGCTGGAACCAACCAAAGTGCCCCTCAACCAAGAAGTGGATAGAGAAAATGTGGTACATCTACATAATGGACTTTTATGCAGCTGTAAAAAAAGATGACAGGCGTGGTGGTGCACGCCTTTAATCCCAGCACTCTGGAGGCAGAGGCAGGCCTTTCTCTGTGAGTTCAAGGCCAGCCTGGTTTACAGAGTGAGCTCCAGGCCAGTTGGGACTAAAAGGGAGAACCTGTCTCAAAAATACCAAAATAAATACATACATACATACACACATATAAATAAAAAAGATGACATCATGAAATTTGCAGGTAAATGGATGAAACTAGGAGATATTAGGTTAAGTGAAGTAACACAGTCCCGGGAATCAAATGGTGAATGGTATCCCTCATCTGTGGATGCTCACACTAAGTACCTTGCTGTAAGCAAGCTGAGCAATGTTAATGTTATATTTCTTGTGATCTGAAAGCAACTGTGCTCTTATATTGTGAATCCCTACCTTTTATTTTCAGATTTGGAATTTTGGTATATGGTTGGAGGGTATGCATGCATATTTTAGAGTAATATAAAATCAAAATGGGAAATTTTCAATCCTGAAAGATGAAATAATTTTAGTATAGGACAACAACAGAACAACTGGGACAAAAAACCTGAAACAGTGAAGCTCTCCCCAAAACAATAATCCTCACTTTGAAAAAACTATCTCTGGAAAGACTCAGGAAAAAGATGCAAGACATGCATGTCAGAATGTATGAACTCGAGTGGTGTGGGGGCATGGAAAGGGAAATGAGTCTAAATTGGATTGAGAAATGATGTAAGATGTATGAAAAAGTTTAGTAACAAAGATATATTTTTAAAAAGACAAAAAAGAAAAATTAAGTTACGTAGGGACTGGAGAGCTGGCTCAACTCTGGAGTGCAGGCTGTTCTCATAGAGGACCTGGGTTCAGTTCTAGCACCCATGTAGCATCTAACAACCACTGCTAATTACAGTTATGGGGAAACTGACCCCTTCTCCTACCCTCCTGAGGCACTGCACACATGTGGTACATTTGTAGACATGCAGCCAAAACACTCATATGCATAATTTTTTTAACAAATAAGTGTTGGGAGTGGTAGCATATACCTTTAATACCAGCACTCAGAAGGCAGTGGCAGGTGGATCTCTTTGAGATATCGGCCAACCTGGTCTACATAGCAAGCTCCAGACCAGCTAGGACTACAATGTGACCTTGTCTCAAAAAAAAAAGTATGTAAATGAGCTAGATGTGGGTAGTATAGATAGAGAGTATGATTATATAGTAAATATATATATGCTATATGATTGTTAGGTTACGTTCTGGGCTTCCCTGCTTGTTAAATCTAATGTCCTCTTCTGCTCTCTCTCTCTCTCTCTCGTCTCTCGCTTCTCTCTCACACACAACACACACACACACCCACACACACGGAGGATGGGGATGGAGACTAGGAACCACAGGTGGCTGCTGGTGTGTCCACCCCACTTTGATGTGGGTTCTGGGGAATCCATATTTGATCCTTATTCTTGTGTGACCAACTCTTTAACCACTGAGCCATCTCCCCAACCCTATGTGCATGCTTCGAGCTAACACAATGAGGTTTATCATCCTAGCAACAGCACTGGTGTGGCAAACCACTAGCTTGGACCACTTGACACAGGGAAGTATAGGTTTCAATCTCAGAGTCCCTGATGACTGACCTATGTGGCAAATTAGAAGGAAGTCTTGAATTAAGTCATCTGTCTTTGGTTTGTGTAGAATTTCCTAAACTACAGTCCAGATCCTAAAGAGGGACAAGGCTTTTGGCTGGCTGGCTAGTGCCACATTCTCCATATATTCCTCCTCCTTGAGTAGCCAGTTAAATGACTGGACCAGCCGGAAATTTCCTGCATAGCAGACACTTCACAATGACCTAGTCTCTACTCACTGAGAAGTGATAATGAGGTGTTAAATGTGAACTGGGTGGCAGCTGGGGTTGCTCTGCCTTCATTTAACACCTCTTCAGGGGTTGGATCTTGGATGTTGTTTCCTGCTTTCTCTTCCTGAGCCTTTATTCAACAGTCTGCATTTTCTTTCTGTCCAGTGTGGGGACAGCCACATTTATTTGTCTACATGATAAACTGAGAGAAGGGATCTGTTTTGCTCACAATGGCAAATACACTTTGCTAACTTTCTGTGTGCAAGAGGACCCATAATCACCTTGCTAAACGCTGTGCAAGGGTTATATAGTCTGAGATGTGTTAGGTATTACTACAACTCACATGGGACAGAGTTGAAAGCTGGAACCCCATGGAAATTCTGTGATGTGTGTGTGTGTGTGTGTGTGTGTGTGTGTGTGTATGTGTGTGTTTGTGTGTGTGTGAGAGAGAGAGAGAGAGAGGAGAGTAGAGGAGAGAGAGAGAGGCGAGAGCTTATGAACTCGATGCTCAAGATCTTTTTTTGTAATTTATTGTTGTAAATTAACACAAAAAGTAGTGGGTTTCAGTGTGGCATTTTCATGCATACATGTCTATACTTTGTTCTTGTTCATTCCCTCAGCTGTCCTATTTTTCTATGGGTATGTGTATTGCCTGAATGTATCTAAGTGTACCCGTGTCATGCAATGCCCAGGGAGGTCAGAAGAGGGCATCAGATTCCTTAGAAGTGGAGTTTACTGACAGTTGTTAGCCACCGTGTGGGTGCTGGACATTGAACCTGGGTCTTCTGTAACAGCAGCCAATGCTATTAACTGCTGAGATGTCTTTCCATTCCCAGCACACACATGATTTAAAAATCGAGATTCTATATATGAGCTAAAACGTGACAGTGTTTTCTAGCTGTCCTTATTTTATTTGACAGTCTGATCTCTGGTTCCACTCACTTTCTTGGATTGTGAATTCCTGGCTCTTCTCACATTTTAAAATATGTTTTATTTTTATTAAACTCTTTCTTACATCATACATCATTTCTCAATCCAATTTAGACTCATTTCTCTTTCCATGCCCCCAACCCCACCAGAATCCATGCATTCTGCCATCTTTTTCTGAGTCTTTACAGAGGTGGTATTTTTTTCTTCAAAGCAGAGGATTATTGTTTTGGGGAGAACTTCACCGTTTTAGTCTTTATTTTTTTCCAGTGTCTTTTGTTGTTGTTGTTGTTCCCTCCATATTGTATTGCTTTCAAAGTAGATATATATATATATTATATATATAGATATATCTATATATATCACCTTAATACTAAAATTATGTCATTTGAAAACAAACTGTATGTTATTTCCAAATCATATTTCAGGATTCACTTTTTCCATTTTGATTTTATTTACTCTAAAGTAGCATACATACCCTCCACCCATATACAAAAATTCCAAAGTCTGAGCATAAATGGTAGGTTAATCTAGAACCTGTTAAGGGATTCACAATATAGAGCACAGTTGTTTTTAGATCATGAGAACTATAACATTAATGTTGCTCCAGTTTGCCTTACAATAGGTACTTGTTGCTAGACATCCACAGATGTAGATATGTTCGGCCTTGTTTTTCTGGGCGTGTTACTTCACTCACATAACAAATATTCTAGTTCCATCCATTACCTGCAAATTTCATGATGTCTATTTATTTACCACTGTATAGGAATCCATTGTGTAATGTACCACTTATTCTCTACACACTTGTCAGTTGAGGTGGCACTTGGGTTGGTTCCAGCTCTTCACCTATTATGAAGAGAGCTGCAATAAACATGGCTGTCCATTGTATTTCTGCAGTAGGATGAGTCTTGTGGGTATATACCCAGGAGTGGTATGACTGGGTCAGGTGGCAAAGCTCATTTTGTGTGTTTTACGGGTATCTCCCACGCTGCTTGTCCATAGTGGCCGGTACCATTTAAATTTCAAACCAGCAGCGAGATAACAATCCCCTCACCTACAACTCTCTCAGCATTTGGTATCATTGTTTTCTTGATCCCAGCTGAGTCTTATCGGAGTGAATATGATACATTTAAATGGTTTATTTTGCATTCCTTAATTATTATTGATGTTGCACACTTTTAAGATGTTTTCAGNATATATATATATGAATGCTTCTTGCAGATGTGCGAGTACATGTGTACAGGTGTGGCGGCCCCACATTGGTGCTAGAATCTTCCTCAATTGCTCACTGAGGCTGGTTTCCTAACCAGCTTGCTTTGCTGGAGGGGCAGGAGGCTAGAAAGGCAGACAAGGGTTAGAATGAAGACTAGCAGGGGAATGCTAGAAAGTATAACTTGGATCACCTGTGGGTTATGAAAACTAATGTTTTATTTTACAAGATGATGTGTGCATGTGATTTAAGAGAAGGATGTGACAAGGTGACTTTCACTTTTGAAAGTGCATCACACTGAGTGTAGGGATGAAGGACGAGAGATGGTGGTTGAGATGGTAAAGCCAGGCAGGGTAAGGTTGTGATGGCCTGGAAGAGAAACAAGGGCAAAGTCCCAAAGGTCACTTTTAAAAGACATTTTCTATACAAACAGGAACCAAGTGCTGTTGGCTGTGTGTGACGAAAGAGACAGTAGAATTGGAAAGTGAAAGTCCCATTAGGAAGAAGGAAGGGCACAGTGCTGAAGAGGAGTGCTCTCCTCTGCCCTTTGGGGGGTGGTGTCATCAGACCACAACTTAAGACACCTTGTCATGAAACAGAATGAAGTAATTGGATCACCTCAGATCTGCATGAAGACCTGCAGCCATGGCTGTGGGTTCCAGGTGCCCAGCCAGCCCACACTGCCTCTGAGATGATGTTCCCCTTTGATTTTCTGTAATAATTAATTAAACTATATAGAATATACTGTAGTATGCCAAACTCGATGAAATTCTTGCTCCTAGACATTGGCAGATGACTTGAATTAAAGCAGGCTTTGATCATCAGCTCCAAGTGCTTGCCCTTCTGCTTTACACATCTCTTTGGCTTTTGTATTGTTCTAGATTGACTAGTCCCTCTGTTCAACTGGAACCTTAGAATGAGGCCTCGCTTAAGAAATAGTGTCTTTCCTCAATGTGAAACCCAAAACTCTGAAAATGATAGAAGAAAACATTGGCAGTAACCTACAAGACATAGGCATAGGAAAAGACTTTCTAAATCAGACAGCAGCTGCGCAGGAAAATAAGGTCAACAATTGACAAATGGGACCTTATTAAACTCAAGTGCTTCTGTACAGTGAAAGAGACAATCAAAGAAATGAAGAGAAAACCCACAGAGTGGGAGGAAACCTTCACCACTGACAGAGGTTTAATATCCAGAGTATATAAATTACTCAAAAACAAAGGAGGAAGAAAACAAATGACCCATTCAAAAAACAGAGTAAAAAACTGAACAGAGACTTCACAAATGAAGAAGTAAAGATCGCTAAGAAACATCTTTAAAAATGTTCAACATCATTAATAATTAAGGAAATGCAAATTAAAACTGCCTTAAGATTTCATCTTACTCCAGTAAGACTAGCTATGATCTAGAAAACAGAGGATACCAAATGCTGGAGAGGTCGTGGGGAAAGGGGAAGACTCATCTACTGCTGGCGGAAATGAAAACTCATGCAACCACTATGTAAAGCAGTGTAAACTCTTAAGAAACTGAAAATAAGCCTACCACCTGACCCAGTCATACCACCCACTCCTGGGTATATACCCACAAGATTTATCCTATCGCAGAGGTAATAAACATGCACAACCATGTTTATTGCAGCTCTCTTCACAATAGCAGAGAGCTGGAAGCAACCCAAGTGTCCCTCAACTGAAGAGTGGATAGAGAAAATGTGGTACAGTTACACAATAGAGTTCTATGCAGCAGTAAAGAAAGATGACATCATGAATTTTGCAGGTAAATGGCTGGAACTTGAAGCCATTATGCTAAGTGAAGTAACACCATCCCAGAAAAACAAATGGGGAATGGTATCTCTCATTGTGGATGCTAGCACCAAATCCATAGTTGAAAGGCAAGCTGAGCAATGTTAATGTTATATTTCTTTTTATCTGAAAGCAACTGTGCTTTTATAATGTGGATCCCTTAACAGGCTCTAGAATTAACTTACCACTTATTTTCAGACTTTGCAATTGTGGTATATGGATGAAGGGCATGTATTTGCATTTTAGAGTAAAATAAAAATCAAAGGGAAAAATGTGAACTCCTAAATATATTTTGGAATTAACATACAGTTTATTTTTAGAGGCCATAATTTGGGTATATATGTGATGTATATATAGGCATATTTTGGAGCAATACAAATGGGAGGGAACAACAACAACAAAAAGACTGGATCAAAGAACTGACCGAAACAGTTAACTTCTGTCCCAAACAACAAACCTCTCTACAGAGAAAAACCTTAAAAATACTGAGAAAAAGATGTAAGACATGGATGGCAGAATGCATGAACTGGGGTGGGGTGAGGTAGGGGACATGGAAAATGGACTGTGTCTAAATTGGACTGAGAAATGATGTATAAAATACAGAAAACATCAATAAAAATATTTTTTAAGCTGGGCATGGTGGCGCATGCCTTTAATCCTATCACTTGGGAGGCAAAGGCAGGCAGATCTTTGTGAGCTCAAGGCCAGCCTGGTCTAACAGGACAGCTGAGGCTACAGGGAGACCCTGTCTCAAAAAGACCAAACATCTTTTTTTTTTTTGTTTAGAACCTTTTTTTTTTTAGAAAAGAAATAGGGTCTTCGTAGATGCAATTGGCTAAGGTAAGGTCACACAAGATGAGAGATGAGAGTGGGCCCTGCAACCAGAGACTCATGTTTTTATGAGAAAGGAAAAAGGAGCCTTGCAGGAGGCCAGACCGTGGGATGAACACCGAGTAGCAATACACTCAGCCATCCACAAGTCAGGAGACACCAAAGACGGCCGCAACCACCAGAGGCCAGGAGAGAGGCCGCAGGCCAACTGGTCCCTCGGCATCTTCGGGACTGTGAGAGCATAAATGTCTGTTTCTTTAAACCACCCAGTTTGTGGTGGCTCTAGGAGACAAACACAAGCATTGTCATCACCGATAATCATATGGCCAGCTTCACTCAGCTGAATCCACCAACTTAAGCCTCAAGGTCCAGATATTCACCAAGCTGGCTTGTGCAGAAAAATGCCTGGATTCAGACCCCATCACACTAAGATTGTAAACCTCTTTGCTGTAGCATCACTCCAACCTGTAGAGAGGCTGAGGAAGGATGTGCAGATTGTATATAACATACACACATGAGATAATATGATTTATACTTATTTGGAATGAGAACAAGCATACTATATCCATGTTACGAAAATAAGAACAAGGGTTTGAGCTGAGCATAATAGCACATATCAGTATTCCCAACACTGAGAGGCTGAGGCAGGGGACAGCCACAAGTTGGAGGTCAGTGAGTTCACCGAGAGCCTGGGCTACAGAGTTAAGACTGTTTCACAAATTGAAAAGTGGCAGGATGCAGGGCATGTGAGGAGAGACTACAGATGTAGCTCCGTGGTAGAGTACCTGCATAGCAAGTGCAAGAACCTGGGGTTGGTCCCACAGCACAAACAAAAATAAATCAAGAAATTTATCTTTATATTATAGATATTCTTGGCTCATTTTAGTGTCCCAGAGAAGAAGCGATATCATGGAAGTATGTGAGGACAGTGACAAAGGGGAAGGAAAGGAAAGGCAATTTTTACAGCCTCATCTCATCCCTGCTCTGACATTCTCTTCTAGGTGAGCCTCTAAGGTTTGAATGCAATGGAAAGTTTTATAGCCACGAAGTAGATGATATGCCTTAGTTTTGTGAAAACTTTCCTGAGACAATTTTTGGGAAGTTCACAAAGCAGCAGTGTCAAAGGGAGAAGGAACAGGCTCCAGACAAATGCTTGGTAGAGGTGAGCTGGTGTTTACACAAGGTCTTCACCCTCGAAGACAGGAAGCGGCTGGGAAGCAACAGCCTTCCTACTCTGGCCAATGTGGAAACTCTTCTGTAGCCTAGAAAACACATTCTGTTGTCAAGGAATACAGGATCTTTTTAAAACTTTATTATTTTATTTTATGGGGTAGGGTTGAGTGTAGGTATACAGAGCATCCACCTGCAGGGACCTGAGCATACCAGAAGGCCTTGGATTCCTTGGAACAGGAGCTACAAGCAGTTGTGGGCTGCCATGTGGCTGCTGGGACTCAAACCCAGTCTCTCTGCCAGAGCAGCCAGTGTTCTTAACCACTGTGCCATTTCTCCAGCCCAAAATCATTTGCTTAAAATAAGCATTTGTTCAAAACTTGTTGTTCTAAGCATGAATAAATGACTATGAGGTTAGATTTGAAAAAATGTCTTTAAATAATGAATTATTGGTTTTTTTTTTAAGTTTGTAGGATGGAAACACAAAGCCATTAGACAATCTGTGGAGACTGCCACTGGTATACTAGGAAACTCCGAGATTTGTTTCCCATGCCACGAATGTGTCTTCTGGAATTTTAATGAGTCCTTTAGAAAGAAAAGAAACTTGCCACCAATTCCCAACAATGGGAACATTGTCTAATAATTCCTTAGAACTTCCTGATCCCTTACAACTGCCTGAAAGTTATCCTGAACTGTTCAAAACAAATCCAGTCTTCCAATCAGACTGGATTTAGTCTGTGAAGCATACCCCATGTTGGCCTCGCAAACACATGCTGGTGATAGAATGCTCAGGTCAGAGGCACAGCCTTCTTGATATATAATACTCAATAAAATTCAATGGAAAATCCCCTTTAGAAATGACCACCGTAGACACAATTCATAAATCTATCATAAAGTGTTGGAGTCCTTACCTAAGAACTATGGCCCAGCCTGGAGAGAAGGCCCAGCAGTTAAGAGCACTTGCTGCTCTCAAAGTTCTGTTCCCAGCACCTAAATAAGGTGGCTCACAGCTGCCCATCACTCCAGATCCAGGAATCCAATAACCTCTTCTGGCCTCTGGGCATTATACACACACACATAAATACATACACATGTACTCACAAACATATTCACTCTTGCTCACACATACAATAACACATGCATATATATATATATATATATATATATATATACTCTCACATATATACACATACACACCTACAAACCCTCTCTCACACACACATACACACACTCATATATACCACTGTTATGTTTTTTCCATTTTCAGGGAAAAAGCAATATTCCATTCCACAGTGGCTGTTATAGCTCTTGCCATGTGATTAATGAATTAATAAATTCAAAACACTTAGAAGAGAGCCAGATGCATGAAATCTTTGCAATCCTCTCCCTCCACAAGATATTTAAGATACTGAGAATATCTTAAAAGCCTGAAAGAGATTCTATATAAATAAATAGAAGTCAAACATGACTGGCGATTGAGAGGATTCAAGTGTGATAAACACCCAGGTGGTGGAGCTTGTTGGTGTGTATCATTATACTCGTGAAGAATCAAAACTCACTAAGTGACTGAAAATACACCAGCTGACAATCTGCAGAGGTTAGGACTTGACATGAGGTAAGGACCAAATGCAAATCAGAGCTGAATGGACGGAGCGTGGTTGTCTCTGCCATAAAGATCTCTGGTTCCAGGACCTAAGGGAAAGACGGATCTGATTCAGCTTGGAAAGCTGCTGGGAATTTCAGGGAAGAGTCAACACTGAAGCGAATTTCAAAGAGAACCCAAAGTGGAGAAGAATGGTGTGTATTTCAGTCTACAGAGCAAGGCTTGCTCCACTCTCAGACACCGGGACTCTGATGTTCTATTGGCTGACTGGCTTCCCCATCCGGGCTGGCTGACAATTGCTTTGCTCATTGCTGTGACAATGACGGAAGCAACCCACAGAAAGAAGGGTTAAGTTTGGCTCACAGTCTGAGGACACAGCCACCTCTGTCGTGGGCAGGGAGGCCCGGAGGCCAGAGCAGCTGGTCACAGTGCGCCCACGGTCAGGAAGCAGAGAAAGCTGGTTTGCTCACTCACTTTCTCCTCTTTATTCAGCCCAGGCCACAGTGGCATGGTAGAGCTGCCACACTTAGGGTGGGTCTTCCCTCCTCAGTTACACCACAGTCACACCCTAGGTGATTCTATTCAGTGAAGAGGAACCACCAGTTTGCCTGTTCATTTAATACTTACTGATGGAGCAATTTCTCTGAATAAAACCACATTTAGCACTGATGCTGATACTAATAAGACTCTACCACACATCCTACTCCAAGCTGTCTACCCCCAGGAGCAAGCTAAGAGCTCCTCTCATAGCCCATGGACCTTATCTACAAACAGATTCTCCTCCAACCTCAGCATAGAAAGATGATGTAAATTGCTTCTAAACAGCATTGCTGTGTTGAAACATGAACTCCCAAAGTGATGCTGTCAGAAAGAAGAGGCCTTCCGGAAGTAATTACATCATGACAATAAAGCCTTGTGAATCAAAGTACAGTCCTCATTCTAAAAAGTAAAAGAGAGCCTGCTCTCTCTCTCTCTCTCTCTCTCTCTCTCTCTCTCTCTCTCTCTCTCTCCTGTGAGGATGCATACACAGTTTTCACATTGAAATAAGGTCTACACAAAAACTGAACGAGACTGACACTGGATCTTGAAGGCCCCAGAACTATAAGAAGTAGATGCTTGCTTGCTGTTTCGGCATCTAGTCTAGGGTGCCTTGTCATAGCAGTTCAAATTGACTAATGCAAGCCTAACTGCTTTTAGAGCAGGGTAACTATCTGGAATCTCCTAATTCAGGTTTACAAGGAATAATTTTATTTTCAGAAGAAAAAAATTGATCAGTGCCTAAGAGATTCAAAATTCAAAAAATTCAAAAAAGAATTGAGTCTAAACTCTTAGAAACAAATATAAAGTTTGGTCCAAGTGTAGAATTTGGTCATTCTCATTTGGACAAGAGTGTGCCATCTCCATGGAGAGCATTCACCTTGAGGAATGGGGCAGAGGCATGAAGAGGACATGCGGTGACACACACAGTGGGGGCGGGGCAGGGGGAGGGGTCCAAACCTGGATCCACCTCGGGTCTGTGAGACACATACCAATGAGCTCTCCTTTGAGTCTGGGAAGCTGGCAAGAGACTTCCCACTGGCACTGTGCACAGCAGGAGCATGATGGGAAATCTAAGGTGTTCTGACTGGATTTGAAAACCAGTGAGGTTTTCAATGATTCTGTGACATAAGGAGCAAAGTCACATGGAGCTAAGAGCTGCTCAGGGCAAGCTCACTGCTCCTCTGCCACAGGCATCCTAATCGCAACAGGTAACAAGTCACCTAAATGAGGATCCACATCGCTGCTGGTGATGAAGCTCACAGATGCACACATTAAGGCCTACCCATCACATGCAAGCAGTCTCCTCATAGGCCAGGTACCTGGCCTGTTTGCTCTGATCCTTCACATGTCCCCTGAGGTGGGAATTACACATCCTGCTTTTATAGATCAATTATAGATCAGGAAATTTAGAAACATCTGTTAGTGGCAGAGCAGTGACTCAAACCTACATGGTCCAAAGGCCATGGTGTAAAGAGTGCTTTGCCTTCCTGACCATCCTGCTTGCTCAAGGTAAGAGACTGCATCAGAGATTGTAGTGGGGCCTGTGTAAGGAAGCCATTGGAGACGCCTGAAGTCAGATCTTGATGGCAGCTTTCATAACTTTGAGGTCTTGAGCAAGTTCCTAAGTCCATGACTCTTATGGGCAAAGTCAAGTTTGCTGAAAGAATCATGTAAGGTCACTTGTCAAAAACCATGAAAGCAGGACCCCACTGAGGGTTCCTGCCAGCTCGACCAGAAATCCAAAAAATATCTGGAAATCAGAATTTATCACATCTGCCTTTTAATTCCTAAAGAAGAAGTCCCCTCTAGGAAACCAGCAAAAGAAAATTCCTGAGGTGTGGAATACCACTTGATTGATAAACACTAACTTTCACTGCTTTCCAGGAGCATTCATTTCATTTCAAAAGGCTATATGTGAAGTCTAGTACCTGAGGTACTACATTCTTTCTGGCTGTCTAGATTTTTTTAAACTTGTTTCCAAAACAAATCAATTACATTAAAATCTAAAATCACTCTATTATTTACTTTGAAGTCAATGGTGACTTTAAAATAATGAAGAAATAAGAGTTATTCTATCAATCACATGCTAGGTTTGTTATATATATATATATATATATATATATAGTATAATCCTGCCTGTTTTTCTCCTAAGGTTCAAAAATACCATGCAATTAATAATTCAGACCCTGGAATCTTGTCAGTCACCCAATTCCTAAAGGAACAGTCAGTCTGCAGAAATTTCTGTATCTGAAATTATAGTGGCTGCTCAACTGGGACCTGACAGTTGATTTCAAGTGTTCTCTCATTTCATTAGACCATATTCCCTGATTTAAGACTGAAAAGTATTACTCCTATGGGCTTTAATTTAGGGTCAGTTTAGGGGCTAGAGAAATGGCTGGGCAGTTAAGGGAATACACTTTTTTTTTTATTGCAGGGGACTAGAGTTTGGTTCCCAGCACTCAAGTGGCTGACAAACACCTGTTGTCCCAAGCCTACAGGACCTGATACCCTCTTCTGGCCTCTGTGGCCAACTCCATCCACATGCACTCCCATGAGAGACACATGCATGCACATAATCTTTTACTTGAGTCAGTTTAGAAAATGGATTCCAGGAAGAGATGGAGGTAATTAGTCAGGGAAGGCATGAAAGGAGGGACAAAGGGAGGGAGGGACAGAAGGAGGGAGGGAGGGTGGGAGGGAGGATGTCACATCCACACATAGACCATGCATACTCATTTATTCAGAAGATTGATTTCTTAGCCATAAGGGACTCATTTATCAGCTCTCAAATGAAAAAGTTCAAATGTCATCAAGCTCCGCACTGAAGCCTTGTCCATTTGGAGGTCTGTCTGTCCTGTGCCCTGTCCCTGCCGTGTTTCTCTCAATTTGTAGAACTAATTAACTGGAGATAAAGTGTGAATGGCGGGGCTTGAAGTTTTTCAATGTATCCTTGTATTTGGCAAGGCTGCTTTTCCTACCCTGATAAATAATTACCAGTGAAGATCTCCCAGCATCTCTGGACTTTGTCAGACAAAGGAACAGAGGAAACTGTGCTCAATATTTCAAAACATATACATGATGGAAGGAAGGAAAGAAGGAAGGAAGGAAGGAAGGAAGGAAGGAAGGAAGGAAGGAAGGAAGAAAGGAAGAAAGAAAGAGAGAAAGAAAGAGTGAAAACACAAGCCTGTGACCTAGAGCCAAAGACAGGCTGTTCCTAACACTGTTCTCATCAGCATCAAGTTACTGGGAGCACAGTTCCCCCACAAAATGGATTTCATATTGCAACCTAGAAGAAAGGAGGTCGCAGAAACAAAGGAGCCACTAGAACAAGATGGGTCTAGCAACCAGGGGCTCTCAGAGAGCCTTTTAAGGAAGGGAAGAAGCAGGGTTTGGCGATGCTGCAGGATCCCCCATCATGAAGATGCTGCACTGCCTCATCAGGGATCAGGGCCTGTTAGACAATAGGTTTCTGGGCCTCCCCAACACGCCAAGGCTGATGCTGCTCCAGTAATTCACATGCCAGACTACATTTATTACATTTGCAGGCATTTCCTTCCAAGCATCCTGCAATTTCTCCCTAATTGGTCCACCTGGATCTAAGCCTCCAGCTGCCTTTAAGTGTTAATCAAGGCCAAGATCTAAGGTTTTTATACCTGTTTAACATTATTTCATATAACCTTATGCCCAATATGTGAAGGCACAATTTTTCAGGCTTTAAAACAAATATATTGACTTTTGGTTATATTTTCTTCTTGGTTGCTTAGGTTCACACAATTAGGCCAGGTTAACCAAACTTTGTTTTATCAAGGTCATTTGAGGTTCTGGTCTTCAGGGGCCACTTAGGTTTTTTTTTTTTTGGGGGGGGGGCAGGAACGCCTGGCTCCCTGTAGCTCAAGCTGTCCTGGAACTCACTCTGTAGATCAGGCTGGCCTTGAACTCACAAAGATCCACCTGCCTCTGCCTCCCGAGTGCTAGGATTAAAGGCATGCACCACCACTCCTGTCTCTGGCCAGTCTTAACCAGTTCCATCTAAGGAGGACAAGGTCAGGTCTTGCTAGAGTGGGCTTCCCTTTGGAGCAAAAGGCAACTTTCCTCTATATTGAGCTTCTTTATAGACTGGAAACAGGCTAGGGTTCTGTTAGTGGATCTCCAAGACCTCCCTGCACAGGAAGCCTGGTGAGTCACAACTGCAGAACATTTCAAGAGATGGCCCTGTTAAAAATCCCCTGGGACCAAATGACCTCAGAGGGCAAGGAACAAAATTTTCCCTTAAATCCCTTGGCTGAATTGGTATGGGCCTTATGTATGGGCATTAACCATCCAAAAAAGTTAAGTTACACCAATCTGGTACTTAATTACTATATCATGTTTAGATGAAACCTGAAGAAAAGCCTAAGAAGGCTTGCACAAACATTCTGAAGGAAATTTAACACCGTAGGATAAGCAGGCAAAGCCTATAAAAGAAATTTAAGCAATTTTAAGCATATCTTAAATATAAATGATTTACTACAAACATAAGTAGTCTCTTTACTTTCCCAAACCCTATAATCCTGGTTTGTCATTTTCCAATACCAGGGAACATAACTGTTGACCAGAATTAAGCTGAAAAAATTTACCAATTCTATCCAAACTATCTCCTTCCAGGGTGCATGCCACTAGTTCAGGGAAGTAAACCTAACTTTTCTTATGGGCAGAACACATATCAAAAGTAACACTTGCATAATAGACAGAGACAAAAAAAATATTTTTCAGTAGTCAAAGGTAACTCATTTCTTGTCTATGCCCCTTTAATCCAAATCTACAACTGGAAGTCCAGTACAAGCCAGGAATGGACTGAAAACCAACCACAATTCTGTGTGGTTATAATCCCATTTAGACCATTAGAAAACTGGCTTTAATGTTTATACCATTCCACTCTAGAAACATTTAACCACTTCAATCCAGTACAAGTATTTTATTTTCTACTAAACTTTGTGATAGTTATGCCCATCCAGCTGAATGGGGCAGTTCCCCCAAACACATCACCACAAAATAAAAAAACCTTAAAGTGACCACACAAATCCCTGGGCCAGCTCCGGCCAACCAAATCTTTCCAGATATTCAGAAATGCGCCACATAGGTCTGGCAAAATGCCTGTCTATCTGTCCCAAAGATTTTCCACCTAGTAGTGATCAAATATCCCCCCCACAAAACACAACCAAAGGCCTTGAATTCTATTTTATCTAGTATTAGCATAGTGACTCCTCCTTCTTTCTTAGTGCCATTTACTCCTATTTTTTTACCCTCCTTTCACTTGGGGATAATATCTATCTTTAAAGGTGAGGTAAGTTTCTTGGAGACAAGAAAAAAGATGGGTTTTGTTTCTTAATCCATTCTACTGTTCTCTGTCTCTTAATTGGAGAATTCATTCCATTGAAATTTAAAACGGTTGTTGAGAGAATTAAATTGCTTCCAATCATTTTGATTTCTAGTACATTCTTACCCTAGGTTTTTATTTCCATAGTAGTAGTATCATTTGTTTTCTAGTGTTGATTGGTTATAGTCATGCCTGCCCTCTGCTCTTTGTATTGCTTGAAGTATTCTCTGCAGGGATGGCTTATTGGAGAGGAATTCTTTCAACTTATTTATATCAAGGATCATTTTCCTTTCTCCTTCAATTATAATAGACATTTTTTCTGGATAAAGTACTCTGGGTTGGCATCTATAGTGTTTTAGAACTGGAAATATTTTAGACCAGATTCTTCTGTCTTTCATTGTCTGCATTTTAAGAAATCAGCTGCAATTCTGATAGGTTTTCCTCTGTAGATAACTTGTTGCTTTTATTTTGCAGCCCTCAGTATCCTTTCTTTGCTTTGAACACCTAGTGTTTTTTTTTATTTTTTTTATTAATTTTTATTTATTTCTGTATGTGTACAAATGTACTGTCTGCATGCAAGTCTGTGCACCCGTGTCGTGCAATGCCGCGGAGGTCAGAAGTGGGTGTCGGATTCCCCTGGAGCTGGAGTTCTCCTGGAATTGGAGTTTCAGACGGTTCTCAGCCGCCATGTGGGTGCTGGGGATCGAACCCGGGTCCTCTGCAAGAGCGGTCGGTGCTCTAACCCGCTAGGCCATCTCTCCAGCCCATCACACCTAGTGTTTTTATTATGATACGGTGTGGAGAATTTCTTTTCTGGTTCTGTCTGCTTGGTATTCTATATGCTTCTTATACTTGTATAGGTATCTCTCGTTTTAATTTGGGAAAATTTTCCTCTAAAAATTTTTTGAAGACCTGGGCCATATCACCATCCTGTGAGTCTTCTTCCTCTTCTATCTCTATAATTTGTAGGTTTGATCTTTTCCTAGTATCCCACAGTTCCTGGTTATTCCATTCTTTTGTTGTTGTTTTTTTAATTTTCATAATCTTTACTTGATTCCAATTCTTCTATATTGTCTTCCAATCTTGATAGTCTATTTTCTACTTCATCCATTCTATTATTAAGATTTTCTCCCATCCTTTCCAAGTAGTTTGTGGAATATTGCATTTCTTTTTTCACTTCAACTTGAAGTTTCTTCAGTGTTTCTATATCTTTTGTAATTTCATTCCACAATTTATAATTGTCCTCTTTCAATTTATCCCTGTTTTCTTTTATCTGGGACTTCCTTGTTTATAAGCTCCTTAAATTCCCTCAACTCCTTAATTTCTCTAATCATATTCATAATTGTTCTTTTGAGATCTGCATCCTGAGTTATATCCTATCCAAGGGGTCTTCACTAGAGGGTACTTGAATAGGGGTATTAGTGTTAGGCAGAGATCAACCTGAGTCTTTCTTTCATTGATCTTTAGGCATTTGGGTAGCCTCTGTTGGGAGTGGTTCCAATGTGAAGCCTAGGTGCTTATTGAGCTGACACTAATGTTGGTTATACTCTTCAGGTGTTTGTTGACTTCCTAATTGATGCATAGGTGTGGACACTCTAGGCTCCAAAATCTCAACTCTATCCTAACACTATACAGACCAACACCCCTCACCCAACCAGCAAACATTTTGCCCAATGGACTAAGCCATTCAACACCCAAGACAGAGAAACCCGCACCCTGAGGGCCCCAGGCACTCCTGGTCCTGTGGGCTGGAAGGTCACAATGCTTCCCCTGCAATGCAGCCTGAGTTCCCCACATCCAAGTGGGGTGAACCCCAATCACCTACCTGGTGAGATGTACTCACAGAACCACTGTACACTGCCCTTAATCTACCAGCCAGTCCTCCAGTGCCAGGCACCAAGGTCTGTACCTGGGTTCAGTAGGAGAAAGGCTCAGCGGACACCAAGGCTTCCCCTGTTGTCTCCTGATGCCCTCAGGTGATGTCTATAGCACCAAATTGTAGTCCCTAAGGATCCAAGTGCCCTCAGACCACCTCCGACACTTCCCAACACTCTTGGGGGCCCCTAAGTCCCTCTCCCCCAACTTTGCCCTTAGCTGCTCAGAATGCACCTGGCACCCTGGGAGCTGCCATCTTGGAAAATCCAGAACTTATTTAATTGTGATGTTCACATTCTATGGGATTCTGTGGTAGTTAAATATGATCTTCATCTATTATCTTGAACTGAACCCTAAAACCATTGCAGTACTGGCGGAGCTGTAGAGTAGTCCATATTTTGCTCAGGGAGAAAACAATTATATCAATCCATAGCAATAGATCAGCAAAGATACGCCAAAAATTCCACCTGAATACTTACTTCTCAGTAGAGTCATTCAGGGATAATAATGGAATTTAGAAGCATAAACTGCTGAAGGGCATTTTTGCCTTAACTATAATATTTCCACTTTTACAAAATAATATTTTTATATAATTTAATTTAAAGCCAAACTGCTACTTTATATTTATTGAAAGCATGTGTGTCAGACACTGTCACTAGATGCTTAAGATCAGTCTCTTTGTGTCATAATTCTCCTTCACAGGGAACAAGGCTGAGCCTGGTAAGTTCTAGCTCCATCTCTATGCTTTCTGAATATATTAGTTACTGTTCTCATAACCGTGCTCGAAGACCTGACAAGAAGCAACTCACAAGAGAAAGGGAGTATCTGGGCTCATGGTTGAGGGACATAGGCGTCATGGTGGAGAAGGCATGGGGCGGGCAAATTCACCGCCCTGCAAACATGGGGCTGCTTGCTGACATCTCAACGGAGCAGAAAGCAGAACCCAAGAGCAGGGTGGAAGTGGGACAGAGTAAAATGTCTAAGCCACCATCAGGAGAGCCACTTCCTCCAGCAAGGCTCCACTCCCAAAGATTCCAAAACATCTGAAACCAGTGCGGCTGGGCATCCAGGGTTCAAACACAGCCTTGGAGGGAGGAGGCATTTCAAATCCAATGGTGCCACTGCCTTTGCCTAAACCCAGTGTGAAGTGTGTTTAAGAAGGTGTCTCCTGGCCCGTGACTGAGTCTTCATCCTGAACAGATATCAGACACCCGAATCTCTTGATCATAAAGTAGACACAGATTCAGCTCAAACCGAGTCAGTCTTGTTACCCTTGCCTAAGCCTCTGTTTCCACTCTAGTGGGAACTGTTTCAGTTTCCAAGATGACAACTCTAATACAAGGAGTAAAAAAGCCAGGGCCCCTCCAGGTCCTGGATGGCCTCGTTCCCAGTACAATCTACACATTTGACAAAATGGGACTGAGATTCTGATAACTTCAGAGTGGGTGGGGGAATGGTTGACATTCATTAATCGAGTCAAAGGCCAGGCAGGTTCCTCCTCTGCTGAAGGGTCCCTGCAGCTGCTGACTCTGGTTTTAATTGCATTTTCTATTAAAGCCATTTTCTCCTCAATAATTGATCATAAAGAAATGACGCAATTAAGTCTCGTTTGAAAACACTAATGAATAATTTAGAAAAGACCAAACAAAAAGAAAATATGACCTCTATTAGCCTTATCAGAGGTGTAGGGAGAAAATCTGAAGCAAACAGACTGCAAAGAATAACACTCCAAATGAACAGCCTCCCTCATCCTCCCGGACCTCGAATCCCAGTCTGTCCCAGTTGGGTTTCTTCCTGCTGTGAATACACATATTTACCTTAAACGTCCTGAGCACAGTCCACCAGGGAGAAAAACCTGCAGGAATTTAACCTGGAGGCAGGAGACTGCAGAGGACACGGCTTAGGGCATGCCTCCTCTCAGTTGCTCAGCCAGTCTCCCTTTACACCCACGCCCACCTGCCTAGGGGTGGCACCACCCACGGTGGACTGGGCCCTCCAACATCCATCAGCAATCAAGAAAATGTCCCGGGGCTGGAGAGATGGCTCAGCAGTTAGGAGCACCAACCGCTCTTGCAGAGGACCTGGGTTCGATTCCCAGCACACACATGGTGACTAAGAACCATCTTTAACTCCAGTTCCAGGGGAAATCCGACACCCTCTTCTGATCTCTGCAGCATTACATGACAAGGGTGCACCTACTTACATGCAGGCAGTACACTCATACACATAAAATAATAAATAAATAAATAATAAACAAATAATAATTTTTTAAAAAAGAAAATGTCCCACAGACATGAGGGAGGAAACCAAGGTAAATGACCACACAGTCTCTTTTGTACCTGCTCACAAGATGTACCTGACTAAATTCCATTTAAATCATCTTGCCCATGCTTTCCACTAACCTAAGTTAAAGGACACAGTTCCTTAGTCACACATTCCAACTCTCATCTTCCCTGGTTCCTGCTTTTTGGGTTTACCTTCATCTCCACACAGAACCAGGATTTGGAGAAGATCCTAAGCTTCACAAATGTCTGTCCCACAATGGCTACTGGGGAGGTCTTACAGCAGCAGCCGGATGGATCCAGACTATGATCTCATGCGCATTCTGGATAGGTTCTCTCTAAGCTAAGCACTGGAATTCATCACAAGCATGTTGGGTTTGCACCTGTGTGAACAGAACACCACAGCTTATAACAGCCAGTTCTGAGTCCAAGGAGGGTGGAGGGGTGTGTCTCCGCATCCTGAGCACACTGAAGCCATGATCTTCCAAACCCAGTCTACACACGAAAAATAAAATATGACCTCAAAAAAAAAAACAAACCCAGGAATGGGTTCAGAGTGTTCGCCACTTTCTGTGGCATAAATATTCCCAGCATGTCGAATTTCAAGGTACCAGTGTACTATTTAGACTCATGAAAATTGAATAAACTGCTCTTCCAAGCCAGTACTAGTAGATTCCAACCTATGGAATTCTCTAGAAGGAGACCCAAAAGGCCGAAAAAGAACTAGCTGAACTACCTGTTTGCTGAAGTGGTCTGTGAACTCAAGCATCTAGACTAGTAGTCAGAGGAGTTCTCAGAGGAGAGGAGGAAGTTCTGTAACAGGCGACCTTGAGGTCTTCAAACCAGGGTATTTCATTTGATTTAAGTGGTCACAGTGCAGTAATATAAAGTCCTTGTATAACTTAAAGCCCTCAGTGGAAGTCAGGCTCCCATGAGGAGACCATCAACAGAGATTCCAATATTTGATAATAAAATAATGGAGAAAAGAGTGTGTGTAGGTGCTGTGACCTAGACAATCCCCATTAACTGAACTACGTCGGTGGGAGCAGGGGCCGGCTGACGAAGGGAAACAACCTGTTGCATATTTGTCTAAAAGATCCCAGGGAAGCTGGGAGCACTCCATGCGGAGCAGTGAGGGGTGGCTGGAGTCCTCTTGACTGTCAAGGCCAAAGTCAACCCAACAGACAAAACGCATGGCAAAGCCCCTGCCACCTTCTGTGTTCTGTCTTCAGAGTGTCACTTCTGAGATACACGCACATATTCACACACATGCACACACTGACACACATGCTCACAAATCCTCACTCGCATAAACACATTCATACACCTATGTATTCAAATACTCACATTCACACTTGTACACACTCACAAACACACATCCGCATACATGCACACATGCACACACATAGGCTCACTAGCATATGCTCATTCATGCATGCTCACACACATAGGCTCACACACATATGTTCACATTCACACTCCTATCACTCCTATATCACATACTCATTCACATGCACACACCTACACACTCATGCATGCACATTCACACTCTGACAAACTCATACCTACTCACTCACACAGGCTCACACACACATGCTCATACACTCTTACATGCACATGTATTCATTCACACACACTCGCACACATGATCACACATACATGCATCCTCACAAACACACAGATACACACACAAACTCATGTTCACACACTCACACATGATCATATGAACATGCTCACACATGCCTGCACACACCCACACTCACACACACATACACACACTCACACACTGATACTCATATACACAAACACAACATATTCACATGTGCACTCTTACAAACACACATAACATTTACACATGTACTCATACACATGCACTCATACACACTTGCTCTCACACACATACACTCACGCACACACTTAACACACATACTTGTACACAGACATTTGCACACATGCTCACACACTCATATAAACACACTCACACACCAATGACGCTATTTAGAAGTATCAGAAAAGCCAATGTTAGACACACGGGTGTGCCCGAGCCTGTGCCCATGAGGTCTTCAGCAGGTTCCTGCCCTGAGTTCCTGCCTTGACTTCTCTTGATGATGCACTGTGCTGTAAGCCACATAAACTCTCCTCCCCGAGTTGTTTTTTTTTTTATTTTATTTATTTCTGTATGTATATGAATGTACTGTCTGCATGCAAATTTGTGCACCTGTGTCGTGCAGTGCCTTGGAGATCAGAAGAGGGTGTCGGATTCCCCTGGAACTGGAGTTCTCCTGGAATTGGAGTTTCAGACGGTTCTCGGCCGCCATGTGGGTACTGGAGATCGAACCCAGGTCCTCTGTAAGAGCAGTCGGCACTCTTAACTGCTAGGCCATCTCTCCAGCCCCCAGAGTTGTTTTTGATCAGTGTTTTTATTACAGCAATATAAAGCTACCCAGAACAGCATACCAACTTTGCCAAGAGAGAGAAATATTTTAATAAAGTCAGTGAAACAAAGACCAGGCAGTATTACTGAGCACCAAATACTCAAGAGTTCAAGGGCAGCCAAATTTTCGACGAAGAATACCCAGTAAAATTACCTCTGACCGTACATAACCCTCTTTGTCCCCTCGCGTAGGGCAGTAGACTTAGGAGATTACTTTGAAACACGGGCACATTTTTTTCCTGGAATGAATTCTTTTGGTCTTTGGACTCACTCTGCTCAGCAAAGAAGGAGATTGCCCATTAGCAAGCTGCCTGCGCACCAAGAAAAGCTCACAGCTGGATCCACCCTGGAATACATTCTGGTGATTTTATTAAGTCTCACTCAACTCTAAATTACTCATTCAGAGCTCAGAAATGACATCACAGGGGCCACAAGAGGTCACTTGGATTTTCCACAGTTCCATGTCCTTCTGAGTCATCCCGCCAGCCAGCAGCTCATCACAGCCGGTCGTCCTGTAGTCCAGTCGTCCCGTCGGCCCGCCCGTCCCGTCCCGTCCCGTTCCGTTCCTTCTCCCCCCCCCCCTCCCCCGCATTCTACCTCATCTCCAGGAGGCCGCACTCAGTGGCCCTTTTCAGCTTCCTCACAGAAGCACAAGATCATCTTCCTTTTCAGTCCTTTTGAGACAGTCTCTCAAGCAGCCGTGGCTGCCTTGAACTCACGTTGTGCCTAAGGATGACCTTGAACTGCTGATCTTCCTTCCTCTACTTCTTGAGCTCTGGGATTACAGGTTTTCTCACTACACCTAGTTTATACATTTCCGGGGTTCATATCCATACCCCGGGGATGCTGTGCAAGCACGCACCCTACCAGCTGAGCTACAGCCCCACTCGCTTTCTAAAGAACACAACGGATATTATTACTCGGTTTTAAAACCATAGAACAGGTTCTTGTTTTCCTAAAATTGACAAAATCCATTGTGGGATGGCAGTCTTGGGTCCAAACTGTGTTGCACATGTGCAGGCGGGCACACTTGGTGCCATGAACTGGCTGTGTCCACCCTACCGAGGTGGTGTGTGGTGACATAGAAATCTGACACTGGTCACTGGGAAGTGAAGTCATCCAAAGTGAGCGCTGCCTGTCCTAACCCTACATGGCTGCTTACCCTGCTTTGGTAAAGAGAAGTCCTACAAGCTTCACTATTACCCAGAGATCTCTGAAGTATTATGTGGTCAATCATGGAACTATTCATATTTCAGCTAGCTTTCTGCCTTGTGCAGATGTGGGGCTGGTTCCCACAATTGGTTGGGTGGCTGCAGAGGGTAAGAGCCTGGGGCCACGGGGTTATGCACACGTGGGGGCCACAGAAACCAGAAGTTTCCCAGCCTGGTGTTGCTGGGGAGTAATCCCCTCCCCAGTCATAGGCTTGCCCACAAAGCTACCAGCTTCTTGGGTGTGTGTCCAGAGGCCAGAAACTTTCAAGATCTGTGTCTTGAAAGATCCCGTCACAGGGTGGTCAACCTAGCTTGACCACTAAATAGCCAACAGCTCCTTGAACATCATAGCCCTTGTAAGAGTTGAGCCCACAGTCCATAACAGGGCCAAGAAGGCCCAGGATAGTGGGTCATCTGCCTGCATCCCTCTCCATTTCCTCTGTACTTCCACTTGCACCCCAGAGAGACAGAATTGAGATCCTAGAGCATGTCTGTCTCTCCAACCCCTGGACATTCCCACTACCTCTAGCTATAAATTAACCTTTGCCCTGTGGCCTGGTTAATTGCGATTCACTTCTCCAGGTTAGATGGGGTTTATTCAGGAAAGGTTACCCTGCCTAAGCAGGGGCGTCACAGCACAGACTGAGCAACTGGCCTCCAACAGGCTCACTAACCATGGTCTGTGAATTCTGTGAAATCAAGCTCTGTGCTTGCTTCAGTTGTGGACCAGTCCCAGCACCCAGAAAGCCTGCACATAGAAGATTTATAATTAATTAAGCACACCTACACGTATGAAACAAAATGCACTGAGAAGTGCTTCATCAAGTGTTGTCCCGGAGCCATTATAGAAAGATGTACACAAACTCTCATTGAATCTTGCAGCTCTGCATTTTTGTTTGTTGAAAGAACTCCAAGTCTCTTACAGCTCTTTGGATTGGGGATCCAGCAGGCAGGCTGGGAGCACTGGGAGATATTCACAAAAGTGTCCCTGACCCCTAACTAGCCAAGCCGCCCTCAATGGCACCAGGACGCCAGGACTTCACAGAGGGAAAAGAAAGAAAATAATCTGATTTCTAACAAAGAAAAGAGCCACATGGGATTTTTAATACAACATTTACAGAACAAAATAAATCATGGAGTGATCTGTAACGTTGCTCAGAGAACTGGAGTGGGGTTTTTCATAGATTTCCACTTCCTCAGCTTCTTAGAAAGGAAAAATCCAGGTTGTGGATGAGTGCATTTGTCCATTTCACGTTTTTCTTTTTTTTTTTTTTTTTAATTTTTTTTATTAATTTTATTTATTTCTGTATGTGTATGAATGTACTGTCTGCATGCAAGTCTGTGCACCCGTGTCGTGCAATGCCGCGGAGGTCAGAAGAGGATGTCGGACTCCCCTGGAACTGGAGTTCTCCTGGAATTGGAGTTTCAGACGGTTCTCAGCCGCCATGTGGGTGCTGGGGATCGAACCCGGGTCCTCTGCAAGAGCGGTCGGCGCTCTCAACCACTAGGCCATCTCTCCAGCCCCCATTTCATGTTTTTCAAAGTTAGAATATGTTGAGATTAAAAGATAAAAATTGTAAATATAAAAAATGAACCATAAATTTAGGATTCACCTCCATAATTCAGGGCGATAGCCATATTTCCTGAGTATGTACTCTCTGGCTTCTTTCACTTATCATAAGCATTTGAAGATAGTTAGGTGCTATTTTGTGTATTGATGAACAGAATAGTTATTCTTTTCATCACTGAGTAATATTCCATTCTATGGCTATGCCACAATTTATTTATTCATGGTCCTGTTACAGACATTTGGGTTATATTTAGTTATTAAAACTTAAAAATATGTATGCTATGAACATTCTCCTATATCTTTTTGTGGAAATATGTTCCACTGGGGGGGGCACAGATTGGCCTGGCTAGCACTTGGGCAGAGTTCATGCCCCTCTCCAAAGGCTGCTGACACCGTTGAAAACACAGAAATTACCTTACAAGTCTCTACAGACATGATGGTGAAATTTAGCAACTTCTGACATGATCAGGTTTCTCCCCCACCCCACAGGGAAATTTGACTGCTCTTCCCTGACTCAGACTTTTTTTTTTTTATTTTATTTGTGTATCCACATTCAGCCAGTCATCTCCTAGCTGGCATCCTGGCATCTCTATACATGTGGATGCCCTTCAGCTTTACAAACAGAAGGACTGCAGGGGCCAAGAGGCCAGTAGAAGGAAGACTCCAGAGCCCAGCTTCCAGGCTGCTTGCTCAGTGGAGAAAGGACCACTGCCTTCAAGACCAGCCAGGCACAGACACCACAGAAGCTACCTTCTCCCAAGACTTCTGCCCTGAGAGAAGAGCTCACACAAGCCAGCCTCCAAGACTCAAGCAGCAGCTGTAAGCAAGGGACTTGCTCCAGTCTCAGTCTCCAAGTCTCTTCACACTCAACTAAGCTACAGAAGGGAATCTGTCTCTGCAGCTGCCTCTAGGTTTTATATAATACCAACCAAGAGGAACAGAGGAACACCACATAACGATGGTTGAATTAGGAGCCTTTTATCAATAGCTATAGTCAGAGAGGAGGCTAAAGCCCCACAAAACTCTCAACACTGAGGAAAAGCAGGCCAGAGTTTACAGAGCTTAAAAATACAATTACATCATGCTAAGGACAAAGCCAACAACCACTGATCATTATTTTAGATCACCATAGTTACACCAGACCAGGGGCAGGTCAGTTAACAAATGAACAGGTTTTCAGTTAACAAAAAGTTTCAGTTAACAAAAGTTAGGCTGGGCGGGAGGGACATGCTACCTGGCTACCTGTAAGTTTCCCAGTATTGTGAAACAATGTACTCCCTGAAACTGTTGCAAGGAATGTTGCACCTGGATGGCCACAGTGAGAATGGCTGGGCAAAAACCCAGGGTAAAGCAAAAATCAGCTCCAACAAAATGGAGTTCGTTTCATCTAAGACCCCATGTCCCTGAGACCAGCAACTCCAGACCTCCCACTTCAGCTGTAGCCGTAGCTCTCAGAGATGTAACACTCCTGATAGTTGCAGGGCTCCTCGGAGCTACCCTCTGCTACCAAGACTTCAAACCTATTTTATTTGAGTCCTTCATGGCAATCTGTTTAATGTTTGTCCTATTTAAGTTTATTAATCTCCCTCCTCCCTTTTTGTAGTCTTTTTGAGACCGGGTCTTTCTGTAGTCCCAGCTGGCCTGGAATGCACTACATAGTTCAGGCTGGCTTTTAACACACAGAAATACACCTGCCTCTACATCCCGAGTGCTGGGATTCAAGGTGTGTGCCACCATATCCAGCAAGTTTACTAATCCCAAATTGACAATAAAGTACCTTCCCCCTATTTGTTCTCTTTGTGTACTCCATAGGACAAGAAGCCACCAAGAGACAGGAGATGGTCTCCACCAACCGCTTCAACTGAAGGATTCTATCACAGGGTGAAGGAACTTAGCATAGCACCAGAACCTGGTGCTGGTTCATCTCCATGGTTAATTTGACTGGATTTACAATGACCTAGGAGGCAGGCCTCTGAAGCATTTCCAGAAATAGCCATCTGAGGAAGAATGTGAGTACACTGCCCCATGGGCTAGGGTCTAGGAATAAATTATAAGGGAAAATGGAGAAAGACAGCTGAGCACTGGACTTCATCTCTACTTCCTGATCCTGTTAGATGTGATCAAGCAGCCTCAGGCTCCCACCACCATGCCTTCCCCACTGAGATGGACTATGCTCTCTAAAACTGCAAGCCACAAAACACAGCCTTGCTCCCTTAAGCACTTCTCTCTAAGGTATTTTATCTCAGCCATGAGAAAAATTATGAAGACATTAGTACTCTGTAGCTGGACACTCAATTCTGCTTATTTCTTGGTAGGCTAATCATGAAGGATATGGATACAGAAAACCTTGAGAGAATATCTTAAACAAAACATAGACATGCATTTTTGCATTTTGTAAGCATGTGTGTCATGTGCGTTTAAGGAGCACAAACAGTCTGGGTCCTGAGAAGAGAGCATTTAATATTTTTATACCATAGAAGAGGCAATTTCCAGAAACCCTCTGGAGAATAGGATTCTTAAACTGTCTCACTGGCCATTTGGAAACCCATTATGATAATTAATTCTCAGGCCCAAATCAAAAGTTGAAATCACCCCAGATATCTCATTCCTTTTTGGAACAGCTCTTCTAACATCATTTTCCATGGGTCCAACTGTGGATCCCACAGGGAGGTTTTCTAATTGGAAACCTGCTGGGTCACCATTCAGTCCCCTACACAGGGATGTTTTGCTGCCTGGTTATTGAAAAGAATGAAGATGATGCCATCATTTCCTGTGCTCTGCGTCGTCGCAGTCACATTTAGCAATCAAGGCTCCCAGCCTAAAGGGAACCAGAGTGCTTCTCCTTCACATCACACAGGCCTCCTTGGCAATTTTGCTCAGACCTCTAAACATCAGAGAAATCAAAAGGGACTATATTGCTGTTACCCTGTGATCTCCCACCTGTGACTGCTCTTACCTCTGTCATTACCAGAGTGGTCCAAATCAGAGCTCAGCCAAGCTTTTCTTACAGCTCCTAAAAGGCTGACTCCTTTCTCACTGTGAAGACCTGATACAGGATGATACAAGATTGCCCATATAGCTGTATGCATTTGTGTGAATGAATGCCACATGTGTGCAGATGCCCTCAGATACTAAATGAGGGCGCCAGATCCCTTGGAGCTGGAGCTGGAGTTAGAGGCGGTTGTGAGATACCCAGTTAGGGTGCTAGGAACTGAACTCAGTTCCTCTGGAAGAGCTAGACATGTTTCTTGACCACTGAACCATGTCTCTAGTCCATGATACAAGATCTTAAGAAGTGTGTTGGAGCTGGAGAGATGGCTCAGTAGTTAAGAACCCTGGCTGCTCTTGCAGAGGTCCTGGGTTCAATTCCTAGCACCCATATGGCAGCTAACAACCGTCTATACCTCCAATTCCAGGGGATCCAACTCCCTTTTCTGACCTACATACATGCAGGCAATACACTCATACACATAAAACAAAAATAATGCATAAAAAGTGTGTCATTGAACCGCACAGGAGACAAAAGGGAAAGCTGTTCCTAGTTTCTGGTTCCAAGGACTGACCAAATACCTGACTACAGGTAACTTAGAGTGGAGAGTTGGTTATACCTCACAGTCTGAGGGCTCGGTTCATCATACCAGGGAAGGCAGGGTAGTAGAGTGACACAACTGTGCTGGTGAAGGTCAGTGCTATCTCAAGCTCTTGTCCCACCTTATAGCCATATCCATGAATGGAATGAGCAGATCACAAAGAGAAAACAACAAGAACTACATTTGCCATGTGAGAGTAACAATTTAAAAAGGAAGTAAAAATGCAAATAGAAAAGTAGAGACTCTGGGATGAGATCCTCCATGGCAGCAGGAGGCCAACCCAGAGAGAGGGGTTGTTGCTGAAGTTAAAACTCTGGGATATCAGCCTCCTCAGAATATGGACTGCCATTGTTGATTACCTCAGCAGTATCATGGAGGCCAATGCAGGGGGATCAAGACAGGATGTGTGCTTACTGGACTTCATTTGGGGGCACAATATTTATTTTTTTTTAATTTTATTTATTTCTGTGTGTGTATGAATGTACTGTCTGCATGCAAGTGTGTGCACCCGTGTCGTGCAATGCCACTGAGGTCAGAAGAGGGTGTCGGATTCCCCTGGAACTGGAGTTCTCCTGGAATTGGAGTTTCAGACGGTTCTCAGCCACCATGTGGGTGCTGGGGATCGAACCCGGGTCCTCTGTAAGAGCAGTCGGTGCTCTTAACCGCTAGGCCATCTCTCCAGCCCCGGGGGCACAATATCTAAAGCAGAAGCACGTCAGTAAGGGTTTCCTTCTGCATAAGGTTTTTTTGTGGTGTAATGTCTTAATCATAGTCTACCATCAAATATTTTAGGAATATCTTTAATGTTTAGATAGTATATTAGCAGCATGCAATAATTACATCATAAGTTCTCAAGCAGAGGCAGTCTATTGCAAGGACCTTCTTTGATGCCAGTTATCATAGGCTGTTTAAAGTTAGAAAACTGAATAGCAACACTGAATACTGTAGAAATGCACTTTGCTCAGTAATACTTGAATTGTTGCAATATTAGATTATCCATTTGGTTGTTACAGAAAATCCTTAACTGTAATTGATGGCTGTTGCCCTAATAGTATATTGCCTGTATTTCTACCTCTAGAAATGGGCTTTATGTGCTAGATTTCAATATCCTTGAGCCTAGGCAAGTGCACAAGCCTTTTTAAAAAGAAACATGGTTTACTTGCACAAAACTGATCAGATTTGAGAGATCATTAATGCCCTTGAAGTGGTTTTTGTGGGTGTGAAACAAATGGTGAGAATTTAAATTGTTCCCTTATTATAGTATTGAAATTAAGTCTACTTAATTTATCAAATCATGTTCATTCCTTGATTTTATATACTTGTATCTATCAGTAAACATTGTGAAAAAATTTTAAAAATTTAAAAAATCTCTGGGATATCAGCAGGCTTTGGGGTAGCAGCTGGTAGAATGCTGGTGTTCAAAGGCTCTTGGAGGTTCTATAGGTGCCAACCGAGAACAGTCCCTGGCAGAGCAAGTCCATGTCAGCAGGAGTGGCAACAGTGGTACATCTGATTCTTGAAGGCAGATCTTGAAGGCTGGAGACTGCTGCAGGAATGAAGTCCCACCTGCAGCTTAAGTGTGGGGTCTTAGAAGCTGAGGCAGGAGCAAGTGCTCAGCCTGCACCCACAGGGCACCTGCAGCTTGGAGCACTGACAGCCTGAACCAGCTTTCTGCCTCAGGCAGAATTTGTGTGCACAGCAAGTTAGGAGGCCTGTCTCTGATGAGTCCTAAAGTTAGTATTCCTTCTCCAAAGAGAGTCTGGGAGCAGCTCCCCCTACCAGAGCCAGAGCATCGGAGTCCCTGGAGTGAAAGCACAACAATAGCACAATGTCCTATTGTTGGGGACAGCAATAAGATAAGGAAGGAAGAAAGGTTGCTGGTAAAAGGAAACCTAGGGGGCCGCTTCCTATGGGGCACAGAGGAGCTCTCTCAAGAATATTCCTGAAGTATTAACATAAAAGCTCCTGTTTCCTTCCTCCAATACACATAAATCATGGTCATATAAGTCAACTGTAGGAAATGAATAAAAACTGAATATGACACACTTACAGCTCCTGAGGAGGTCACAAGCTAAAATAAACATATAGACACGTATTTTTAACATCCTATATAGTAAGTTCTGCAGGGTATTAAATGTAAAGTGCAAGAGCTCAGAGGGGCTCTCAAGCCACCCTCAGTGGCGTGTGGCTGTCCCCAAATTGAAACATTGCTGCTAGGCAGGGAGGGAAGATCATGAAACTTATGAGACTCTGAAGCTCAGAAAGTTACAAGACTCGGGTGACCAAGTTGACCTAAGCAGTCAACAACAGCTGGTGGAAGGAAACTCCCTCGGAGCTGGGCGGAGGCTGGGCAGAGAGCTCTAGACAGGTCTAAGTGTCTGTCCATAGCCTTATCGGATTTCAAGTCTGTCTCTCAGTGTTATCTGAAGGTGTGAATGCTCACCTTCCTGTTCTGGAATTCTCTTCTACCGCCGCCTCCCACCCTTGCCATGATGGATTCTTACCGTTCTGGGACCATAGGGTAATAAACATGGCGTTTTATCACAGCAACAGAAAAATAAATAATACAACTCAACAAGCTAGACTTGAGTGGAATTGCTTTGCTAATCTGTTGTCAGCTTCCTTGTTGGGGTAAAGAGATGTTTGTAGGCCACAGGTGAAAACTAAGGCGGGTGGTGGTCTACCTGCATACCTACTGCGGAACTGATTCAAGGCAGATTCCACACGCTGCCCTGTAAGACAATGCAGACACTGAGTCTAGACCCTGGGGCACATGGAAGGTAGCCCACGATGCCCCTCAGCTAGTGGTGTCACTAGAGAAGTCATGTTACACCTCAGGTCTCACAGACCGTGGCCTGAGTGGTAAGGGAGTAGAGTTGACCCTGCTACTGAGGAGATAAGAGTTAATTCCAGACTTCTACTCTGGACAAAGGTTAAGCACTTTCCCCCAGGCTGGAGTCCACCAGATACATCCGAGGCTTGGGAAACAGGTCTGTCTGAATCAATAAAGAAAAATTCCCCTAGACCACGTTCCTTTAAAATATCCTCCCCTCCGAGCTACAGGACCACTTCTCCCAGCCTGCTGCCTCAGAACGGTTGCGGTCCAAGCTCGAGCTTGAATTACGACTCTTTGTATTTACATCGGAGCCACATGTCCTGGTGGCCTTTTGGGGGTCCCAATGATCTGAGCATAACACTACCACCAGGAAGACATTAATTCTGTTTTCTTTCCCAAATACTGTAAAACCGTTCAGACGCCAGCAGCTCAGAGCCTATTTTGCAAAATAAGCCTTTATTCACCCTCTGCAGTAGGCATTACCTTCTGTCCCAGTTCTTAATCACATCTCTAATTGGAAATAAAATTATGCTATCAAGGAGGTTGTCGAACAATGTACACAGTGGTGTAAAAATTCATGTATGCACATTCCTCAAAACCATCACTCAAACTGGATGTGATCATTTAATATTTTCACGAATATTTAAATGATTGGATAGTAGATACCTTAAAATCAGGTTTTCTAAAACAGTAACAAAGTGCATTGCTCATAGGTATGACTTGAATTGGGTCCCCTAAAACGATTTGTTGTAATCCTGACCCACAGGAGCTATTATTCTGACCATGTTTGGAAAAGGCATTCTGACAGGTGTATTCAGGTTGACATGAAGTCAATTGGGGTAGGCCCTAATCTACTATGACTGATGTCCTTAAAAGAAGAGGAAAGCATGTAAACACACACACACACACACACACACACACACGTGCGCGCACGCGACCTGTGACAATGGAGAGATTAGAGAGAGAGAGATGCAGCTGCCAGCAGGAGCCAGGAAAGGGGAAAGCATTCTGGGATGGCATCCCGCCCTCACCACCTTATTGAACTTCTAGCTTCCAGAACTACAAAAGAACTAATTCCTATAGTTGGAAGCTACATGTCGGTGGTCCCATTTCACAGTGCTGTAGGGGGTTTATACACTCACCTTGTACTGTTAGGTGATAATTAAAGAAAAAGAAAGTGCACACAACTAACTTGAAAATCAGTGAGTTCATATTTCTCAACATGTTTACTGGCTATCAGTTTCTTCTTGCCTAGAGAATCGGTACACACATTTCTAGGAAAAATAATTCTTGAGGTTGTAGATTACTCAGCATGCAGCCCAGAGCTCACGATGTTCCAGAGCAATTCTGGGCCTCCCCGGAGTCTCCCTTGTCCCACTCAGGACCGGAAGCCAGGGCTCTGGAGTTAAAGTCTCAGCCTTTATGTTGCTGCTTACTCCAAGGCCAAGGGTTGACCTTTCCACTCATTTAAACTCCCTCTTTGCCATAGAATAGACACAGTGAAGAATCATTTAACTTAACATGCGTCCAATGTTTAAGTCACATTAAACAATACAATAGCCTAGGATCATCAAACACTGCATACATTTCCTGAATGAGCTGTTATCCTTGTCAAGTTCTTGGCTGAGCAGCTTCAGTATTTAAAACTCTAACAGAGGGGCTGGAGGGATGGCCTAGCGGTTAAGAGCGCCAACCGCTCTTGCAGAGGACCCGGGTTCGATCCCCAGCACCCACATGGCGGCTGAGAAGCGTCTGTGACTCCAGTTCCAGGAGAACTACAGTTCCAGGAGAATCTGAGACCCTCTTCTAACGTCCACGGCATGGCACGACACGGGTGCGCAGACCTGCATGCAGACAATACATTCATACACATAAAAATAAATAAATAAATAAATAAATAAATAAATAAATAAATAAATAAATAAAACTCTAACAGGGCAGAGAGGCTTGTTCCGTCCTATTCTGTCTCTTCCTCATCCAAGACCTCCACTCTCAGAACTCCAACATTGGGAGGCAAAATCTAAAACATGAGAATCACAGCTACTCTGTTTCCCCTGCCTCTCATCCTAGGCTTGAACCTCCATCTTCAGCAAGCCATGACCTCTTTCCTTCTTCAGAAAGAACTGGCCACAGGACAGGGCTTTTGATGAGGGGGTGGAGCAGGACCCTGAGGTGTCACTGCCTTCATGATGGCTTTAAACCATGCACCCAAGGATTCTTAAGAGTATCTCCAGTCATTTTAACCTTTCACAAGTACCCTATTACCTACCGTATTTGTAAGCTAATTGTTCTTACATCAGAAGTACTCAAATTGCTTATCAAATATGATGATTATATTCTGACAACCTCATGATTTTCAACTGTTTGATTTATGTACATGGGTGTTCATAGTAGGCTTGAGCACTTAACTTCAAGGTCATGAGTCATTTACCTCATACCTTCCTGGCTGTATTTCTGCAGTACATTGTGGATAGAGTCAATGACTTTAAAAAATATTTTATTATTTTGATTTATATGTATGAGTGTATTGTCTACATGTATGTAAGCACACCTGTGTCATGCAATGCCCACAGAAGTCAGAAGCACCTGTCAGATACCCTGGAACTGGAGTTACAGACAGTTGTTAGCTGCTTTGTGTTTGCTGGAAACCAAACCTGGGTCCTCTGTAAGATCAGTCAGTGCTTTTAACCACTGAGCCATCTCTCTAGCCCCCTTCATTGTCACTTTGGAAACACTCCAAAGTATATTTCTAGCATAGAGCTGTCATTCCCAGTAAATTCTTCAGCCCAGAGTTAATGACTTTTAAAAAGAGCTTGTTGAGAGATTTTTCTGCAGCATTTATGAAATATACCTCATGCTGGACAGTGAACTGTGTCTCAGATTGTTTGTTTTAAAGGGAAGATTAACCTTGCTTTTTCAGGGAGCATCATGGAAGAGGGGGTGGAAAGATTGTATGAAGCAGAGGACAAGGATGCCTACTACTGGATGAAGCACTCTATGCATGTGTTGGCAAGATTTTTTAGTATGCAGTGTAGCATCATGAAGAGAAACTGACTTAACGTCTGATTTCCTGGATAATCTGTCCAGCTTCAGAGCTGCTTGGTGCTACGCAGCATGAGAGCTCCAACCGAGTTTTCATAACATGTGGAACAAGGCTTCTAGTTCTCTTTCATGCTGCTGTTTGTAGCTGATCTTTGGTTTTAAATTAATTTTAAGTTGTCTTATGATCACATGGTATAATCGCTGATTTTGTTTATCAATTTGAATGAATCAGAAATTAACTAAAATGTGAGGACTTCCTTGATCAGATTATTTGAAGCTGGAAGATCTACCCTAAATGTGGGCAGCACCTTCCAGTGGCATCCCATAATAAAAGGACACGTCAAAGAAGAGCTTTTGCTTTTATGCCAACTTGTCTATCTTGGTGCTGTGATTAGATACCAATTTCTTCAGGTTCCAATTTAGACTGAAGACCATCAGCTCTCCAAGAATCCATTAAGCCTTCAGTGCTAGATTGGGACTACTGAGATACCCAGCCTTGTGGACTGAACAATTTCTAATTCTCAGACTCATAAGTGTGACTTCTCAGACCCCAACCTGAAAAACCACATCTGCCTTCACCTGGGATAATGTGTTTCCTCTACTATTCTTGGATCCAATCAGTTTTGGGTCTTGTTGACTAGTTTCCCCCGAGGGAAGGTAGAACTTAACTCTCTTTTATCTTCTTAACCAATATACACTCTTATCACCAGCTTCCTATGATAGTAGATTGAACCATATCAATTGACATTATTCTTGGTAAAAAATGTTTGAATGTTGACAGTTTTATAAATAAGTTATATCACAATATTTATTAAAATGAAATTCAGTAAAAAAAAAAAAAAAAGAGCTTGTTGAACTTAACCCTGAAGGGAAGACAGGGTGAAGGGAAATGTGAAAAGACATTAGATTCTAGAAAAACTTATGTGGTTAGAGCAGCTTGGGAAATATGCTCGCCTGCCCCCCCCCCATGAGATGAATGTGGTGTGGCTTCAGTCTATGATAGGCAATGGACATATTGGACACTTGGTGGCGAGGGAGATCCATCTTAATTCTTCATGCAAAGTGACCACAGTCATTTTGCTGCAAGCTATATCTTACTTTAAATTTAGTCTTTCTCTTATTCAGCAAGCATATACGGAACATCTTCAGAAGGTAGAGTACTTTGTTAAAAATGGTGTCTGCTTGGTCACATCCCTGCCATGGGTCACTTATCTCAATGTTTGGTGTCACTTGCCGTATCTCTGGTCTTACAGGACAAGCTGGGAATTGAATCCACCATTCCTTATTATCTTCCCACAAAACACTATAAATGTTTTCTAGACACTGTTGCTTGAAATTGAGCTAAGGAGGCAGAGCAGAAAGAAGACAGCTAATAGAAGAAAGAGTGGAAGTAAACGGAGCCCCAAGAGGGACAAAGTTAATGTACAGAAGAAAGGAATCAGAACTAGGGAGGAAGGATTTAAATTGTTTTAATTTGTGTGTGTGTGTGTGTGTGTGTGTGTGTGTGTGTGTGTGTGTGTGCCACATGTGTGCAAGTGCCTGCAGATGCCTGCAGGGGGCATCAAATCCCCTGGAGTTATAGTTACAGGAGGTTGTGAGCCACCTGGCATGGGTGCTGGGAGCCAAACTTGGGTCCTTTGGAAGAGCAGCACTCTTCACTACTGAGTGATCCCTTAGCCACAGAAGGACATTTTGAAGATGATAAAGAACATCAAACCTGGGTCCCAGGGATGAGTCTCAAATGCTCATGAATCTCTTGAAGGCTCGACTGAAGGACACCTGACATTGAAACGAGTATGGATGCAAGTGTCACATCCCCTCCGATGCTCAGCCCTAGTTACCGTCCAGAAATATTACTTTGACTCACAATTGACTATTGCAGGGGACATCTATAGGAATATTTGAACAATGTCAAAGATGTAGTCCTTAGGCTTGTGCTCTAAGCCATTTGACAAAGGTATAATGGTAAGTACAAAAGCTGAACCAATCACAGGGATGCAACCATACAGATATTTCTTTGTTTTTCAATGTGTTAGTTTGATGAAATTCAAAGCATAAAAAACGTAATAGTCTCCCTTCTCCATTCCTAGAACACTGTATCAAAGTGTCGTAGTTCCCTACAGTTGTCAATGCTGCACACCTGGCGGAAGGGAACGTCAATTAAAGAGTTATCTCTGGGGCTGGAGAGATGGCTCAGCGGTTAAGAGCACTGGCTGCTCTTGCAGAGGACTTGGGTTCAATTCCCAGCACCCACATGGTGGCTAACGACTGTCTGTAACTCTGGTTCCAGGGGGTGCAACACCCTCTTCTGACCTCCTAGGGCACTGCACAACATGAGTACACTTACACACATCCAAGGAACACACTCATGTACATAAAATAAAAATACTAAGTAAAATATTAGAAGGACTGTCTCCACCCGATTGGCCAGTGGGCATGGCTGTGAGGTATTTTCTTGACTGCTAATCAACACGAGAGGGCCCAGCCCACTGCACTATCCCTGGACTGGTGGGCCTGAGCAGGCAGAAGGAGCAAGCCAGTAATCAGTGTTCCTCTGAGGTCTCTGCTTCAGTTTCTGCCTCTGGGCTCCTTCCTGCCTTGGCTTTCCTTGTGATGAGTGTAACCTATAGTATGAAATAAACCTTGTCTTCCCCAAGTGGCTTCTGGTCAGTATTTTATCACAGCAGCAGAAAGCAAACTAGGACACCACACCACGGGTCTGTGAGGCAGAGGACTCCCTACTGGGTTCCCTCTCCACATCCAACTCTTTTGATAAGACAAGTCCGCAGCACCGCTCTGACTCTCTGAATCAAGATGATCCTCCATTTTTCAGTTTCCGGGCCGAGGTATTCCTTCCAAGCTCCATTTCTCCATGACGGCCATGGTAGTCACAAGGGTACAATAATTGTGACACATAACTCCCCTGGACTGCTTTTATTGCATCAGGTTTGAGTGGACCTGGGGCAAATGATGACTAATGCATCCTCCTCCTTCAGTATGGCATGGGAATCAAGCCGTAGAGCAGGAAGTGGAGAAAATAGAATGAGACTATGAATCAGGAGCCATGGGGCTTCAAGTTTTGTCTCTAACTGGTGAGAGAATCTCACACGTCTCTCTTGGCATCAGTGATCGCCTTCTCTTTAGAATGTGCTCCCATTCATCTTCAGCAGTCACTGTTTCCAAAAGATAAATAAAATCTAATTGAATTGCTATTTATTATGAAATAGTTTTACTGTCTGGATATTTTGGCAGGAGTTATTCTACCCAGGTATTTGGGTGTCTGTTGAATAAAACGACACAAATCCCACCTGGCTTATGGTTACAATTGATCTCCAAGGCAGCAATTAAAAGCTAAGAAGCCTTAGAATGCATGAGCTCGGGGGCGGGGGGGGTAAGGAGGGGGACACAGGTCTAGATTTGATTCCTAACATAATCTCATCTAACCACATTCACTGTGCTGTGAAGGAGACACGAGGGAGGAGCTCACCCATTTGTAGTGACGCACATGGCAGTGTGTCCCTTATCCCCAAAGTCATGCCCTCAGCAACCAGTGCCAAGTGAGGAATTCACCAAAGCAGAGGAACCCAGAGCTGCAGTGTCAGGTCACCATAAGAGGAATTCCTCCCCTTCCCACACACATATCCTTCCTGCTGTGTCTTCTACAACCTCTGTGTCAGACCCGGGACAGCTTGGTGGTTAAAGCACTTGCCACACAGGTATGAGGACCTGGTTTGGATCCCCAGTACCTTTGGAGACAGACAGAACCTGGGGCTTGCGACCCAGCTATCCTAGCTGAGTGGGTGAGCCCCAGGTTCAGGGAGAGACCCTGAACTAAAAATAAGCAATTGAGGAAGATAACCAACATCGACCTCTGCCCAACACACACACACACACACACACACACACACACTGAAAAACTTGAAGGCAATAGGCCTTATTATAACCTTCTCTGATAGGCAAATGAATGCATTTTATCGTGTTGAAAAATAACCAGAATTCTTCACTCCGTTTAAAAGATACACCAATCTTACATACATAGAATTCTAGCCATATACAATTTTACACAGGTGTATATTTACCCAATGTCTGTCTTCAAATTACTTTTCAAATCTAAGCCCTTATTATGGTGACACCTCTGCAGTGATGGCAAAGTATACCTAAAACTAGGCCAGTTTAAAATTCTTTTTTTCCTAATTTTTTATTGAACTTTTGTACATTTTATACAACTTTTCTTAATCAAATTTAGGCCCCATCACCCATCCCTCCCCCCTCCCCCGCCAGAACTCATGCATTCTGCCACACATGTTAAGTCCTGTCTTACATCTTTTTCTCAGTCTTTTTAAACTTTTTCAATTCAGAAGTTTACTGTTTTGGTCTGTTCTTTGAACAAGTTTTTTTTTTAATTCCCTAAAGCCTGGTATATGTGTGGAGTGTATTATGTATATTTGTATATATGAAAATAAACTGTAGATTACTAGAAGCTACTGTGCTAAGCAAAGTAACACAGGGAAAACAATGCCCAGTGGGTAAATTGTTAGTAAAGATAATACCACATTGACTGATATCACTATAGATATGGCTTGAAGTTTGCATCTCTATTTTCCTCAGTTCTAAGATTTATGAGAAAGAATAACCTTCTTTTCATCTTATTTCATTTTATTTTTATTTATTTTTGTATGTGTATGAATGTACTATCTGCATGTAGGTTTGTGCACCCGTGTTGTGCAATGCCCTGGAGGTCAGAAGAGGGTCTCGGATTCCCCTGGAACTGGAATTCTCCTGGAATTGGAGTTACAGACAGTTCTTAGCTGCCATGTGGGTGCTGGGGATCGAACCTGGGTCCTCTGCAAGAGCAGTCGGTGCTCTTAACTGCTAGGCTATCTCTCCAGCCCCAGAATAACCTTCTTTTTAAAAAGTACATTAAAACAAGCTGGGTGTGGTGGTGCACGCCTTTAATCCCAGCACTTGGGAGGCAGAAGTAGGTGAATCTGTGTAAGTTCAAGGCCAGCCTGGTCTAAAGAGTGAGTTCCAGGCCAGCTGGGGCTACAGGGAGACCCTGTCTCAAATAAATAAATAAATAAATAAATAAATAAATAAATAAATAAATAATACATTAAAACATACATCAACTTGCTATGTAATTTAGGAATGTAAAGTTATATTTCTTTTTACTTGCATGCAAGTTTACTGTTAAAGGTGTTTGGAATTAACCTACGGCTTATGTAGCACCCACATGCCAGCCCATGTTAATGTACTTCATATGAAAGATAGGCACTAAAGATAAGAACAGACGGTTCTCCAAAGAAGGATTTCAAATGGCCAACAAATTAATGAAATGATGCTCAACTCCATCAGCCTTCAGGGAAATGCATATGGAAAGTCAGTCCACTCGGATGGCTGCACTCAGCAGACAACAGGTGCAGAAAAAGGATCTCTGCACTGCTGGTGCAAGTGTGGTTAGTAGTGTCACTAGAGAGGAGAGTACGGAGGCCCTGCAACACTAGACATAGAGCTATGCTATGATCCTGTTATCCTGAACAAAGGAAAAGAACTCAGACATCTGCCCAGTCATCATTTACAATTGACGAGATAGGAAACCAGGCATAGATGGATGGCGGGGCCATTCGTGAAAGGTTCACTGCTTGACAAAGTTCCAGCAGACCTTGGTTTTTAGTAATTCTCCTTATCATATTAATTCTTATTTTTCTGGATTGATTTTCTGCTTTACTTTTGGCTTTCTAGCAGTTAGGGTACCTGCTTCTGCCTCAAGGAGTGGAACTGACAAGTTTGTCTTTTCTAGAAATGAGTACTTTGTGAGAAATAATGGCACTGTGTACACAACTTAAAAGTATGATACAGTAGTAATTAAGAATTCCACAGAAACTGTGTCATGCACAGATTGCCCAAGTAAAGAAAGGAATTTTGATTTCATGGTCAGGTTTAAACTAAAAAGAGGATTGTAGGGCAAAGTGAAACTAAGTCGAGTGAGGCTGTGTATTCTAGTGTTCTGACTCAAAGATTAATAGCCTTTAGAAAATCACCTTAGCAGAAAGTGTAAAAAACAGAAACTGAGGAAAACAATGACCAGAATAAAAACAAGATATGAATCAAAGCTACATCAGCCTATAGGTCAAGCAAACAAGGACCTAAAGTGAGAAAAATAAAGTTCTCTATTGTTAAAGCTTTAAAGCTCACTGTTTACACTGTCCAGCACCTATGTAACCACAAGGCATAAAGAATGAAATCCTCAGAGTTAAAAGTCAATATTAGCTTCACTTTGCTGCAAAGCTGTTAAATTGCTTAGCTGAATGGCTGTACTATTATTGTTTTAATTTCTTGACATCTCAACTAAATGCTTGTACCATTATTGATTGTTTTACTGTTTTTGATGTTAAGAATGATTTCAGGTATGAATTTTCTGAAAAATATTTACAGGGAAGTTGGGTTACTTTTTTCATCATTAGCTTAGACTTGCAAAACCTATTTTAGTCTTAGGGTAGATAAAAATAAACATCGGGACCTAAGGAGCAGAGAAGAAAAGAGAAGAGAGAAAAGAAATAGGCAGAGTGGCAAACCCGAAAGGCCCTCTGCATAGGATGAGAGAAGGCAAATGGACACTCTCTGTAACTCTTAGGTTTAGAAATCAGCAGAGTGACAAACCCAAGAGGTCTTCTCCACAGGAGCAGGGAAGATAGATGCTCTTCAGGTCACGAAAAGAAAAAGATTCTTATGTCTTATATGATTAATTTCTTCGCCGCCTTTGCAACCAACCACTTCTGGAACTGAACCTGTTGGAGCTGGACTCCGGCACATAGACAGATAAAGAACACATAGTCCATGTATGACCATAAACAGAGAGATTTTTTTTTCTGACTGGAGTAGAATGGATGGAACTGGAGGACATTATGCCAAGTCTCATGTGCCAGACACAGAAAGACAGATCCTACATGCTCTTTGTCATACATGGAAGCTGAACCGAAGTCCATCTGAAGAAGTAATGATGATCACTAGGTGTTGGAAAGGCCCCGCCCTGTCAGAGGTCACTTCCTCTTTCAGCAGCATGCCTGCCCTTCCATGAGACCTTCTCAGTCTGGTAGTTGTTTGTGTGCATGCCTATCTCCAGGGCAACATTTAATTAGAAGCCTCTGAGGGACAGAATCAATTTGTCTGTGAATTCTGACATAACCCAACACAGAGGAGCCTCAATCACAACAAATAATGAGAATTTGAAGATTAAAATAGTTTTCCTTACATTTATTTATTTATTTATTTATTTATTTATTTATTTATGGAGAGTGCTCCTGTGTGGAGGTCAGAGGACAACTTGTGGGGTTAGTTCTCTCCTACAATGTGGATTCTAGGATTAAACTCTGGTCAATGAGGCTTTCTTAGCAATCAGCTTTACCCGCGAAGCTATCTTACAGACCCCAAATTTGGGGATCTGATCGTGTATTAGAATCTACTCCTCTGACCAGAAACGCGCCATTAGGCATTTTGCCCACTTCACAACAGGGCCGGTGTTCCAGGTAGACAGAACACTAGAGTACACCTCTGTCAGTACCTGAGTAGCTGCTGATCCCACGGGGCCCAAAGTTGTCCCAGCTGTGCTGGGCCCACCCTTGGAGACCCCTGGAGTCCCTCATCCAGCAACTACAAGAACAATAAGCCTCACAGAAAGGTATTTCCAAAGTAGGCCCTCAGTTTTGTGGCCAACATGTATTGTAATGTCTCCATGCTCCTGTTGAACCAGTTACTGAATATTTTGAATTTCACTTCTGGTGCTGAAGACTACAGTGGAATTGATGAGCTGGCTTCTGGGAGGGCATTGCTGTGGAACTGACAAACCTCAGGAGATCTTCACAAGACACCTGCACAATGGTGCCATAATATGCAGAGCTTGATATACAAAAAGAAAACTGGAAAACCATCATCCAAAAGGCAAGAAAAGCCCTTCTTGCTTTCCCTCCCGACAGGTTGGAGTGCTTTATTTACTATTCCTTGCTGTGTTGGTGTGGACAAAGGACCCTCCCAGGAAGTGCAGAGCTTCCCAGAGCCCTGACCCTATGACTTGACCCATACAAAACCCTCTGAATGCTTGTGCACAGCCAGTGCCCGGGAACCTGTCCCTAGAGGTGGGGAGGGAGCAGTAAGCCTCCAAATGCCCAGCTCATCGACCTACTTTCCCATCAGACATTGTTTACAAGCACAAATTCAAGGAGACAATCATGAACAATTTAAGATGGCAACCACAGACCACTCAGCCCTTTAATGGTTACTTTTCTCATTGCTGTGACAAAATACCAACAAAAACAACTTCAGGAAGGTCACAGTTTAATGGTGCAGTCCATCACAGGAGGGAAGTTACCCGGGCAAGACTGTAAGATATCTGTCACTTTAACATCTGCAATCAGGAAGCAGGGAGAGCGGAATGCAGGTGCTCTGCTCACTGTCTCCTCTACAGTCAGTGCAGAACCCCAGCCCATGGGATGGTCCTGTCCACAGCTACTGCACGTTTCAGTTAAACCTTTCTGGAAAAACCCATATACGTATACCCCGAAGTGTCTCTTAGAGACTCCAAATCCAGGAAAGTTCACAGCTGAGATGAGCCATCACAAGCCCTACTGTAGAGACAGCTTGTCAGCACAGGGCCCTGTGAAGCTGCACGGACTAGGGGCCCAGGAAGCCCATGTTGCAGGAAACAACATCATTATAGGGAGGCCAAGGAGTGATGTACAGGAGGATAGTGTTGGGGCAGAAGACAGGAGCCATGGTCTGCACAGAGTCACAGCATGACAGCAGCCACAGGAAGCAGCTACTTCCAGGCTGCAAGCAAAATCAAGTAATAGATGAAGTTCTCTATGCTTTTTAAAAATATTTTATTTATTATTTATTTATTTATTTATTTATTTATTCATTCAGTCTTTTTGAGACAGGGTCTCCCTTTAGCCCCAGCTGGCCTGGAACTCACTATGTAGATGAGGCTGGCCTTGAACTCACAGAGATTCACCTGCCTCTGTTTCCCAAGTGCTGGGTTAAAGGTGTGTACCACCATGCCCAGCTTTATTTACTATTTTTACTTTATGTGTATGAGTGTATTGCTTGCATGTGTATAAGTAAGTGCACCCATGTCATACAACGCCCACAGAGGCCAGAAGAAGACATCAGATCCCCTGAAATTGGAGTTATGGTAGGTTGTTAGCCATCATGTGGTACTGAGAATTGAACCCAGGTCCTTTGTAATAGCAACCAGTGCGCTTAACCATTGAGCAATCTCTCCAGCCCTCTCTGTGTCTTTTAAATGGCTCCCTAGTTCTCTAGGCACTAGGTTCTTCAGAAGTTATCTAATTTGAAGTGGCCAAATATGGGTAAGCACCAGTAAATGGACTCAGTCCATTATATACATATATATGTATATGATAAATGTATGTATGTATATGTAATAATAATCAATTAAGAAGAAAGAGTACAAGAAAGTTAGAGGGGGTGTGGAGACATGGGAGGAGGTGAAGAGAGACTAGAAGGGGTAGAAATATTCCAAATATAATATTCCTGTATTAAATTTAAAAAATATTTTTAAATTGGTCTTTTTGAGACAGGGTCTCTCTGTAGCCCCAACCGGCCTGGAACTGGCTATGTAGACCAGGCTGGCCTTGATCACAGAGATCCGCCTGACTCTACCTCTTGAATACTGAGAAGAAAGTCGTGTGCCACCACACCCAGCTCAAGAAAAGTAGAATATTTTCAAAAGATCCTATCTCAGCCAAGTGTAAAGGTACACATCTGTGATCCCAACACTTCAGAGGCTGAAGCAGAAGGGTGGCTATGAGTTCAAGGCCACCCCAAGGTTCATAGTGAGAACTAGGCCATGCTGAACTACACTTAAACCTTCAAAAATAGAAGGAGCCTATGGAGATGAACCACTCTGAGATCCTAGTGTTGTTTTTTTCATCCTGTTTCATTGCAATCCCACAATGCACTGTGTTGCAAGAAAAGATCTGGTTACGTCAGTAAAAACTACAGCAGTGATCAACACATTCTCCCTTCCAAAATGAAACTTGTAAAAAGAAACTATTTCAAATGCCAAATATTCTCATACAGCAGTGAATTTGCAGCATCAAAAGAGTTTCCCTTGTTAATGAAGAAAGAAACATATATATTCAGGTAGAGACCATGCTGGTTCGTGCTGTAGTCCCATGCTTGCTCCCGGCAAGGGTAACTGTGCCTCAGTACACACTCATCTACAAAGCAAGGCTTCCCAAAAAGGAGAAGCTAAGCCTCAGAACAGAACAAACCAAGTTTCTTAGCCACAGCAATTGAGAAAATGTGAAATTGGATCTTGATCCTTGGGAACCTGCCATCATCATTAAGCAGAAGAAAAGCAGGCAGACATCTGTTCTGTCTGAGAACACAGACAGCATGCTAATCCCAAACCCTGGGGCAGAACATCCTGGCCTCACCTTAGACAGGCCATACAGCCAGGTGAACGGAGGCTGCAGGCACAGTAGCAAGGGAGGTCACACCAAGTGCCCAGTCACTGGTGAATCTGCCTCACATTGGCTGCGTGAAAGAACAGACACAATTCCCTTCTCCCTCACCCTGCCATCTTCCTCCTGGGAACTCCAGAGCAAGCTTCAAGACAGTGAGTGCTCAGAGAACTGCATTTTCCATTCCCTGTGCTGTCAAATTCTCCCACTTCTACTTGTTCACCTGTGAAGACCCAGCTGGAGGTCCACACCATTCATTTGTTAATTTATGGTAATGTATTCATGTCCCCAAATGCATATTTAATTCATACAAAATCAATGGGATAGCTTATTTGTGGAACACATGAGCTAAATTCTCCTCTTTTATGTTTATAAACCGCCCTTCAAGAAGGAACATACCTACCAGTACCATAAGTCCCAGAAGACCTAAGTATGTCTGTCAAAATAGAGAGCAGTGACTTATGTTCAGATGCATCAAACACTTCAACACACAAGTAGATGTCGTGTTTACACTTTGGATGGGGGGAGTCCGGGAAGAAACAAGAAGAACGGCAACGAATCAAAGGAAGTATACGATGAGTGTGCAGAACCATCAAATGTCCAGGATAATGAGAAGTGGACGTAGAAGGAGAGGCATGAGACAGGTGGAAGGCAACTTGAGCCTCTGGCCTCAGCTGCCCTTTTGTGAACAATCCAGGAAACTGCGACTTCTCCTCACCCCTCTTCTCTCTGACTTTTTATAAGGTTTCTGTTTGTGTCTCGACCTTTGCGCTCTAAATGGCAGACATTCAACAAATGTGTGTTGAATAATGAATTAATAAGCTCTTCCCTGTTAAATGTTTCCACTTAGTAAAACCCAGGGAAACTGTTGGGTTCGAAGTCAAACTGAGTTGCTTCAAAGTAATCATCTTTGCTCCCCAGTAAGAAAAGTCAGTAGAAGCTGTGGTTTGTATGAAGCAGTATAATAGAGAAGCACTGTCAAAAGCTCCTACAAAACAAGCTGGGAATCAGAGAACGCATCAAGCTGAAGGCATCCAATGCTCCCAAAATACTAGTGATACAGTCATAGCTAGAGTTCACTGAGTGCTTTTGTGCCCTTTGTGACCAATACCTTATGGTTCTATCTCATTTAATTCTTACAATTATGCAGGATAGATGATAGATAGATAGATAGATAGATAGATAGATAGATAGATGATAGATAGATAGATGATAGATAGATGATAGATAGATAGATAGATAGATAGATAGATAGATAGATAGATAGATAATAGTTTTATACATGAGAATAATGGTGCATATGGTGGTAAAGCAACTTGACCAAAGCTAAATGGTAAGATTGGTCCAGGGAGGCTGGAGAGACGGATCAGCAGTTAAGAGTGCCGACTGCTCTTGGAGAGGACCTAGGTTCGATTCCCAGTACCCACATGGTGGCTAAGAACAGTCTTTAAGACGGGTGTGGTGGCACACACCTTTAATCCCAGCACTCGGGAGGCAGAGGCAGGTAGACCTCTGTGAGTTCAAGGCCAGCCTGGTCTACAGAGCGAGCTCCAGGCCAGCTGGGGCAACAGGGAGACCCTGTCTAAAAAAGGTCCAGAGTGTCAATTCAGATCCATCCAATTCCAGGCCATGATGAGCCTGCCTTTCTGAATAAACAGATCCCTTTCTAAGCGAAAGCAGGACCATTGCCGGGCAGCAAAGGGGTGGATGGGCAGGAAGTCAGCCACCCCCTTCTAGGTCTGGGAGAAAAGCAGAGCAGAGTCCCCTTGGAGTTTTACATTTGTGCTGACTCCAAAGAACCTTCAAGAATCTGAGAACACGCTCAGCCACACTGTTATCTAAGAATAAATAAGCGGTCACCAGATCCACATAGGAAACTTGAGAAAAGCAAGACAGTAGCAGCATGTCAAAAATTCTGAAAGGCGCACGTCTTATGCAGACTAGGAAGGGAGAAGGAAGTCAGCGACACCACACCCAGTGGAGCTGGAGAGTGCTGGGGACACGGGTCTGAGCAAAAGGAACAGAGACGATGGGTGCCGGCCCTCCTCGCCCAGTCCGCACTAGTTCAACATCAGCCCTGGTGGTCCACTCTTTGATAAGAACAGAGTCGTTTCTTGAGCTTTTCCCTGAATCCTCTGTGAAGCTAAAATAATAGGCAAGCCAACATCTATAATCTTAATCCTATCCAGGAAGTCAACTTGCACTCCATCCCTGCCTCCCTGTGGGAGTTTAATTACTTCTCTTGTTGCTGTGACCAAGTATCTGACAAGTAGCAACCTCAGGGAGGAAGGGTTGTCTTGGTTCACATTTTAAGAGGCTTCAGCCTACCGTTTGAGAAAGCATGCGGCTGGAGGCTCCCTGGGTCCAGAAGGCTCCACATGGCAGGCATATATGGCTGGGTCTCCTCTTCACAGCTTGACAGACAAGAAACAGAATAGAAAGGAAGAGGATCTGGGCTATGCAGCATCAGGGCCTGAGGTCTTGCAGCAGAAATCATAGACCCAGGGAAGCAATTTGTGCTTCTCACACCTTTAGTCAGAGAAGTTTCTTTCTGCAGTGAGTACTGGTTACAGAGACTCATTCCCCACCAAGTACCCAGTATAAAGAACTCGGAGTGCTCAGTTGTGCATGGGTCATCTGTATCAACCTCCCACCATCCAAGGCTCAAGGAACTTGGAGGATGAGAATGCAGGAAAAATAAGAGCTGCGAGGTGGGGAGGGAGTTCTGAAATGCTGGACAGGACATGGTTACTGCTCATATCAACTCCCATTAGCTGCTGCCGTCTGCACAAGACCAGAGAAAGATAAAGCCAGTCTAAACTCCAGCATGCATAGGGAGGGGCCTGAGGCCCTACCCATATCAGAGCCGCTGATGGTGGCTGACGGGGGGGGGGGGCGGCGGGGTCAGGTCACTTCTCTTTGGGGATGTGCCTGGCTGGGGGTAGGCTGCTCCCGTTCCAGTGGAGAGCTCCACACCAATTGACCTCAGGGGTCATAATAACAAAAACAAAAAGAAGAGTTGGGGGGAGGCAGTGGTGGGTGGATAAGACCAATAGAGATGATTTAAATGTATGGAACTTTCAGGGCTCAGTGGTTAAGAGCACTGGCTGCTCTTGCAAGGGACCTGAGTTGATTCCCAGCACCCATACTTTGGTTAACAACTGTTCCAGGGCAATCCAATGATTTTTTTCTGACACTGCACAACATGGGTACACCTACATGCATGCATGCAATCCACTCATACACATAAAATAAAAATAATAAAATGTTTTAAGTTTTAAATAAATGTATGGAACTTTCAAAGAATAAAAAGTACTATTAGCAAAACAAACCTCAAGGCCCACCCCCAGTGGTCAGCTTCCTGGAGTGAGGTTCCAGCTCTTAAATATTCCACAACCTCCCTAAACACTGCCCGCAGCCAGGGACCAAGTGTTCAAACAGATGCACTGCGGGCGTTCACTTGTAGCCAATCTGATCACCGTGGCTGGAGTCGTACTGACCACAGTGAGGGCAGTGCAAGGATTAAATAATTTCTTGTGCATACGATCAACACATATGCAGTGGTGGTGTATAGTAAACGCTGTGTAAATGTTGCATTATTAGAATTATATTATTCATGAATACAAGTAACTTTTCCTACTACTTCTCCTTTAATGTCCCTTGCCAAGGGTCTGCTCGAGTTCCTACAGCAGGATGATTGCCTTATATGCCACCGTGCAATCGCCCACACACACATTCTCTGAAGCTCGCGGGTCACTTTCTCTTGGGCTTTAAGCGTTTGTTTTCATCTCTTGAATATCATCGTTTAATTCATTTTTCTGATCTCTTCCTCTCATGCATTTAGACTTGCCGCTGTCAGAATCCAGAGCAAGAGAAAAGAGCTGAAATGAGCGGCTTTAGCAGAGGGAAGATTCTGAGGACTGGGCAGCGCTCTGCCAGCCAAGAGCAGCTGCCCACTTCCTGTGCCCACAGGGACAGAAAGCAGAGACAGGCCTCTGCGGACCTCAGATAAGGTGGGGTGGAACATGCCAGGCTCTCCGTTCGCCTCAAAATAACTGGAAATCTTAACTTACTTTTGCTTTTAATTTTATTTATTTATTTTTTTTTTCTTTGCATGTGTATGAATGTACTGTCTGCATGCAGGTCTGTGCACCCGTGTCGTGCAATGCCGCGGAGGTCAGAAGAGGGTCTCGGATTCCCCTGGAGCTAGAGTTCTCCTGGAATTGGAGTTACAGACGGTTCTCAGCCGCCATGTGGGTGCTGGGGATGGAACCCAGGTCCTCTGCAAGAGCGTCGGTGCTCTTACCCGCTAGGCCATCTCTCCAGCCCATGCTTTTAATTTTAAAGCCAGGCTTGGCAGTGCACCATGGGAGGAGACAGCCAGAAAGTCAAAAGTTCGAACCCCACCTGGGCAGAGTTCAGGGCTAGCCTGGACAACTTGAGGAGACAATGTCTCCACACCAAAAGTAAGAAGAGGGCTGGGGATGTGCTGCGGACCGACCTGGTTCAGTCCCCCAGGCCTCGCAGGGGAAAAGCCTTTGGAGCCAGAACGAACTCAGGGCCGGAGGACCAGCAGCGACCAACGACCGCAAAGGGGTGCTCAGCCCCGAGCAGAGCAGGAAGGGGCGGCGCGGAGCTCGGCCCGCCCACCCGCTGCCCGCCCGCGCTGCGTGGACCCGGCCCCTTCGCGGCGGCAGCGCGGGCACGTGGGCCGCGGGCTGTCAATCACGCAGGCTGAGCTCGGCGAGGCGGGAGTGGCGGCGGCGGCGGCGGCGGCGGCGATGGGACCCCGGCGAGAGATCTGCAGCTAGGCCTGCTGCACTTGCTCCAGGGGTCGGGATCGACGGGGCCAGGTAAAGCGGGAGCCCGCTGGGCTGTGCCGCCAGCTCGCCTCCCTCCCTCCTGTCCTCCCGCCTCACACGCAAATCTCAGTCTCTCTCTCTCTCTCTCTCTCTCTCTCTCTCTCTCTCTCTCTTTCTCTCTTCTCTCTCCTTCCTTCTCCTTTCCCGCCCCCCTCCCCACCTCCTTATTCACAAAAAGCATGCATATTAAAACACAAAAAACGTAGAATTTAGAGGGAACCAACGACATGCTTTGGGGGATTTGTGGTTTATGTTATGTAAGAATCTGGGGGTTGTGCAGTTAAAAAACTTAAGAGTTTCCTTCCTGTAATACAAGAAAAGTTGTGTATTAGGTAAGGATAGAAATCTATGTGTTTGGAGTTCGCAAGGCTTCCTAATTTCTTTTCCAGGCTGGCCCGACCCCTCTCCCCACATCACCACCACCGGCTCTCCCCGCTCCTTGGCGGTGCATGAAGATGTTTTGAGGCTTCTGATGTGATGTCAGCGCCCAATTCTTTGTGTTATTAGAAAGGGGCCCAGGGCGGAGGTCAAACCAAGGCTGGTGACCTCAGAAAGCAGCTGGAGTTGGAACAGGGAGTGCTGGCTTAATTGGTTCCTGGCTCAGTGGCAGAAATGTTTTCAGGACCATGGAGAGCTCCCTGGGCTCCAGACTGGCCAGCGCCTTGGGTTGAGGACAGGAAGCTTCTACTTCAGTGTCTCAGACACAACAAGAAAGGCCAGGGACAGAGACATTTAATTGAGAGAGAGAGAGAGGCAGAGAAGGATCTAGGAGGGAAAGAAGGAGATCTTAGAGTCAGGCGAAGGCGGACAAGGGCTGGCTTACAGTCCCTTGTTTTCTTTAGCCAATCCATTCCAGGATTCTAATGCGACATGCCACTCTACTTAAGGGGCAGGAAATGGGTCTTGAAGATGGTGCAGCCATCCTCTATTACAGACAGACCCTGGATATGCTGAAGACAGTTCGTTGGGCCTTCTCTGGGCTTACCACCAGTCTTTGGAATGCCGGGCTGGGGGGGGGGGTGGAATCTGCTCACCAGAAAAGATTTTTTACTGGCCTCTTGAATAATATGACCCTAGCCATTTTATTTCACAAAACTAGAATAATGCAGAAGCCAACAGCTCTGTGGCTGGCAGCAGTGTCTTAATTGAATTTTCCTCAGGCACCTGCTTTCTTAGGCAGCTGGGGAGTAAACTGATCATGATAGGAAGGAAATTGATGAGGAAGTAAACCTAAACTGAGTGGGAAAATTATCCAAACGCCTTGCTGACAGTGTAACACATGTAAATATGTCAGAAAACACAAAGACAGTAAAACTTGTTTATTTTCTAGTAGAAGGGGAAAAGCCCATCAGGGAAGTTCTGGGGAGCTAGGAAGCAAGTCATCCTTTCATTTAGAATGTGTGGGATATAAATGGATCAGTCAAGTGGGTATTAGCAACCTCACAGCCTATAATGGCACCTAGGAAAGGCCCACTTCAGTATGGTGTGCCAGGGCTCAGAAAGCCCTCCCAACACACATCCTCGAACTCCACAACTTATCATGGTGGCCACTGGAAAGTTTTAAGTAGAAGCTAGACTTCTGAGTTTGTTGTTTGTGCTTTTATTTTATTTTTTTTTTTTTTTTTGAAGGTACACAGCTTCTGCTCTTGAATAAGGAGTTCCTTGGTCAATGTTTTTGTGGGTGGGTGTGAAACTGGGGCCTTGATCTGGATCATATCTTCAGAGGTTTTTTTTGCCTTAAATAGGATTGAAGAATGTGCCATTAAAAAGAAGGCTGTGGAGAAAACAGGTGAAGGACAAGGAAGAGTCTGAAAGTGAGGTGAGCTTTTCTCATGTTTGGGTTTGTGAGTGCCTGTGTCCTGCATTCAGGTAAGGAGAGATTTCAAAAGAGAATAGGATGCTTTTCCACTTCTTATTTTTGTTTGGACTTTGCATGCCTTGTTCCATATATATGTAATGATAGATGATATGGACAGGTAGGCAAATAGGAGATAGATAATGGATAGATGACAAAGGGATAGATAGATGATAGATAGATAGATAGATAGATAGATAGATAGATAGATAGATAGAGATGATGTTGACAGGTAGACAGAAGATAGACATGGATAGGTGATTGGTAGGGAAATGATAGAAGATATAGCTAGAAAGGTAAATGGACAATAGATTGTATATGTGTAGATATGTATAAATAGATGACAAATAAATAGAAGACAGATGGATTATAGATGATAGCTGGATAGATGATTGATTGATTGATTGATACATGATAGATGGATGATAGATACATTATAGATAGACAGTTAAATGACGATCTACACATGGATAGATGATAGATAATGTATAGTAGATGATAAATAGAAGATATATGGATTATAAATGATGATAGATATTGATAGATGGATATACATATATTATAAATAGGTAGATGATAAAGAAATGTAAAGAGATAGATGTTAGATATATAGATAGATGATAGATAGCATATGTATAGATTGGTGATAAATAGAAGATATATGGATTATAGATGATAGATGTATAGATAATTGATTGATAAAAATTGATAGATGGATATAGATACATTATAGATAGATGATATAGATAGATGATAGATATAGATGATAGATATGTAGATAGCTATATAGATACATGTCTTGAAGTATTCAAGCAATTGATAATACCAAGCCAATTACATATCATTCTTTTTTCTTTTTTTCATTGTTTATCTCATATACTTTTAAAATTTTTTTATTATATATATATTTTTGTACAAGATCTTTTTTCTAAATTATAAAAGTGGGTAACAATGCAATGACATGGAGAGTATAAGAACACTTCATTATAGGAAGTTGTGATCTCGATGATTGCTCCAGAAAAATAAATATCTCTGAAATAATCCATTGGTAGAAATGCATTTCAAGTTTTATGGTCACACTGATTCTAGAATGCCTGACTTCAAAGTGGTAAGGCTCTTAGCAGGCGTTCCTGTGTGCACTTGAATCTGATGAAGTCTTTTAAGGAAAGTGACGTTTTGGGTTTGGTTCTAGATAAGTGGTCTCAATGGCCTGTGTGTGCCCACGCCTTGCCTCTTGCAGCACTGGCCCTGTGGAAAGAGACTCTGGGAATGTCACTCTCATTAGCTTAGGATTATTTTGAGGGAGAGAAAATAGTTTGAAAACCTGAGTGATATTTCAAAGTGAACAAATCGAACAGGGCCTGATCCTAGCCTTACACTGAGCCTAGCTCCACACTGACTCACACAGAGCCATGGGAAAACACTCATCTGCCTGTGCCTCCGTCTGCTGCCTCTCTTCTCTCAAGGAGACCATGAAGATAAACAACTTACTGCATGTGAGGTTCTTGGATCTTCATAAGACATAAAGACATTTCTGCTTCCATGGGTATGAGTATTTTTAAAGTAAGGTGAAAAATAACTGCATATATTAGCCTGAAACTCAAGTTCCCAGTAATAAATACCACAGTATGTGGCCCACATGATCATAGCAATGCATTTGGGGAACTGTGCCCAAGGAGGGAATTTCCTTGAATCCCAAGGAGGGATTCTCGCCATCTGTACTCTCCCCTGTTGTAAATGCAGTACATGAAGTCTACTTTGCTGTGCTTATTGCTTCCTTTTGGTCAGCCAGGAGTCCATCAGAAACACACAGTGCCCCACTCAGTCTGGTGGCCATTATCTCACAGGTGCTGGCTATCTGTTAAGGCTCTAAAAATACTGAAAGAAGAGAGAAATGAAAGGTAAATCCAGCTATCCTATTATCCACATCAGCCCATGCAAAACTCTGTGCCGGGACGTTTCAAAGTACTAGAGATTAGAGTGGTACTCAAGAAAGAAAAGGTCCTTGCCTTCATAGAACTGACAGTCTGTTGGGTGTAGGACCTACCAAGACATACACAGAAAAACCACATATAGAAGATCAGATAAGAATGTGTGTAGTGAAGCCAGGTGTGGTGGCCCATGTCTTTAATCCCAGGACTCGGGAGGCAGAAGCAGGTAGATATCTGTGAGTTCAAAGCGAGCCTGGTCTACATAGTGAGTTCCAGGCCAACTGGGGATACAGGGAGACCCTGTTTCAAAACAAACAAACAAACAGAAAAGAATGTGTATGGTGAAGAGAAACAAACCAGGACAAAAGGACAGAGTCGATGTTCAGATTTGCTGACCATAAAAATAAAGAACTCAAGAGAATTCTATAGCACCACCATAGAGCATTCTCTCCAACCAGTCTCTGAGACATCATGGTTTCCATTAAATATATATTTAATATACAACTGTATATGCAATTAAGATCATAGTGAAGAGGGGTAACAGGAAGAGGAAAGTCATGGGTGGTCCTCGCGTGTCAGCATCTGCAGTGTCCATCAGGGAGAACAAAAAGAACTCCCTGTCCAGAAGTGAGCAAACAGCCCACAGGAACAGAATGCTGTCAACGATCTGTCAGGATATCAGACTGGGAATGGAGTTCACTTGGCGGAGTGCTTTCCTCACATGCGGAGACTCTGGGTCTGATCGCCAGCACTGCACAATCCAGGCACGCTGCAGCATGCCTTTAATCCCAGCACTCCTGAAGAGGAGACAGAGGGACCAGAAGCTCAAGGCCAGTCTCCACTACACTGAGAGTTCAAGGCCAGTCTAGACTAGGGACCTTGTCTAAAATTTTTAAGAGAGGCTCCATTAGAGTATCTACAATGTATATAACAACAGGATCTCATTCAAATATAATTATAAAAAGTTCTCTTACTCTCTTTGAGTCATGTACTTACTAGGTATTAAAGCTTTCTCTAAATAAAGGAGCCCTCTAGCCCGTCACTTAACAGCCAGCCATAATGTTGGTATGATGGTTTGGGCAGCTACAAATCCAGATAGTGAATATAAGCTAAAAGAGCCTTGCTTGGTAAATGACTACTGAGCCAAGTTCAAATGCCTTTGCACAGCCACCTGTTCCTGTTTCCATCCTAGTTTGCTGCATGTCATTAAGAACTGCCCAGCTTTTAAAAGGGCTTGGTGACATGACTTCATGTGTTCTCTGTGTAACAACATAGGTGAAAGTCAACCAAGTAGGTTCTGAATAACTACAACACTCTCTGTCTGGATGCAGCTAGTTTCTGGCCTCTGACTTGTAAGTTGTATAACTCTCTGTTGAGGCTTCTAGGACTCCAACTTTCAGTCTCTCACATCAGATTTTAAAACTCCTTCTAAAGTGGTCATCTCCTCTGGGATTCAATCCCAACTAGTTGCATGTCGGGGAGGCTACCATTTCAGGCATGATACCGAAGTCATGTGTTAGACGAACCATTCATCAGAACTCAGACTTTTTAATAGCCAGTAGTTAGCCTAAATAGTAGCATTCATTCCCCTTAAACTAAAGCTTCATACTTCCTAGAATTAAATAAGTGTTTCAAATGGAGAGTCTGTGAGAGTACAGAAGGTATAGAATCAGTAAACTCGGTTGTTTACCCAACAAAAAGTAAATGATTCATTCATCAGATGTGTAGCCAAAAATTCTGAGAACATGCATCTGGAAGGAAATAAAGGCCAGTCTGGTCCAACCCTCTTGTTATAAGGATGATGAAGCAATAGCCCACAGAGAAATGAATTTCTCTAGCATCTTGTGACTAGGAACAAGTTTCTGAGACCATTCTCTGCTGAGTGTGGTTAGAACCAGACAAGCCACACGCTTGTTCATACTTTTTGCTCTTTGGGAGTCAAGTAAGTCTCCTCAAGACTCTTCTTCTGGCATGCAGAAGATGATCACTACTAGTAATCTACACCGAGGTGGGGTACAAGGTCAGGCTCAACATAATTGTTTTCTGACACTTTCTCTTTCTGATCATTTTACCCATATTTTTCTAAGCAAAGTTGAACTGTCAAGTCTTCCACAGAAGAAACAGTAACCTAGTGTCCTGGGCAGGGAGCGAGTAAATCAGAGCTGAATCCTAACAATGAACTACCTCAGCATTAGGAAAGTGCTGTGACATTTCCATTCCACTTGTATCTGGCTTTTGTCCTTCCTTCATATTAAAGGCTCTAAGGCTCTGTAGGAAGGATGAAGAATATATAAAATATTTGGGTGAGTTGCTCTGACTCTGCAAGTCTATGATTCAGCCCAAACTCCTGCACATTGTAGTAACTGTCATTTTTTGCCGCCTCTTTGACTCACATGTAACCTTTAGCAAGATGAGTCTTTGATGCCTCCGTGCCCTCCGTGACAAAGCAGAGTTAGTAATCCCAATCCCATCTTCCGTTGACTAAAAAGTTTTATTGGCCTGTTTTCAAAGAAGGTAACTCTAAAATTATTCTACTTACATGTCACTGGCAATAGGTTCTTATTGATCATCTTCATTGTATAAACATTAAGAAGCAGGCATAGCCTAGCATTTTAAAGATTAACTAGGTAATGTTTTTTTTTTTTTTTTTTTTTTATCTATCAGTCTTTCATGTTGTAATCAGACAGGAACATTCTAAAACCTTGTCGTCATGAAATCCCTCAGAACGTATACAGTTTTTAAAAAATGCTGGGCTGGAGAGATGGCACTGACTGCTCTTGCAGAGGACCCAGGTTTGATTCCCAGCACCCACATGGCAGCTAAGAACCATCTTTAACTCCAGTTCCAGGGGAATCCGACGCCCTCTTCTGACCTCCGCGGCATTGCACGACATGGGTGCACCAACTACATGCAGACACTCATACACATAAAAAATAATAATAAAAATATTTTTTAAAGAAAATGCTTACCTTTACTTTCCTGAACTATTCTCCTGAGTGGTTTCTTTAGAGGTACCTGTTCTGGTACCAAGATAGTACACAGCCCCCAAAATAACACTGGTCAACACATAGAAACAGGAGACAATGACCCACTGACACCTTCTGCTTACACCATTTCTGTAACACCAGGAACATATTTATTCTATTTGACTCTGTTCTCTGTCTAAATCTCCCTACAGCTAAGGGCACTTGTTTAAGAAATATTCTTATGGGTTCTCTTTGTCCCCATAGGACTATTCCTAGCTGTTACCACATTTACCTATGTCACTTATTTTACATGTTGCTGGGACAAGTAAGGGAGGGGTTATTTTGGCTCACAGTTCTAAGATACAGCCCTCATGGGGCTGGTTCCACTTCATCTGCAGTCAGAAGAAAGGGATGAGCACGGCGCTCAGTGCTTTTCCTCTTCATTTGTCCAGTTCAAGACCCCGGCGATGGAATGGTGCCCACCCACAGTTACAGGGTACCCCCACTTCATTTAATCTAGAAACTCTCTAAGAGCATTCCCATAACTTTGTTTCTATGGTGATTCTAGATTTCATCAAGTTAACAATCAAAATAACCCTCTCACTGTGCAACCCAACTAATTGATTGCATGGGGACCCAACGAGACTCTAGGTGAACAGTTTTCTCCTGTGGACATTAACGGCTTGTTCCTTGGTAAGTGATTAGAAACATTTAATATGTCTTTCTCGGCCTGGAAAATTGGCATAATTCAAGACTTCCTTGGGAAAAGTTTTTTTTTTTTTTCCATTGAGAAAATAATCTTGGGGATTACATGTCACTGTTGTATACAGACCATGTCCACACAAGAAATGAATGTAGTGGGCAACTGAAGAATACCGACTAGGTCTCTTTTCTAGCCACTCACTAATCTGTTTATACAATATCAGAAAAATCAAAGATCAGAGAAAAACTGAGAATTCCCTTCCTACCAAAACTACAGTCTTTCAGCAATTCCATCCATCTTTTAAAAAACATGAATTATTAATTGAATCCATATAAACTGCTCTCTCTGAGGGTGTCAATTAGATCAAGTCAATCTTAAATTTCCATCTTGTAAAGGTATCACCCCAGGCAGCTCACAAATAGCAAATTTTATTTAATTTTCTTGTCTTATTTATACTTTGTGGGACATAGTAAAGGGGTTAAGTCTACTGTCCACATTATGCTTTCAGCACTCTATGGCCAGACCTCTCCACAAATAGTCACAGAAACACATGGCATTAAAACTAGTAAGGCATAAATTAATACCCCAGCCATGTGTGATTGATAAAGTGGTAAGTGTAAGTTGCTCAGAAGCTTTCTAATAAAGCTCCCATATAACTTGGCAGTCAGCTAAAATGTCAGAGGAAGACACGTGAGAACTGAAGGCAAAATTTCAGACTCTTAAAATGATTACTGTGCATATTCCACAAAGGAATGTAATTAAAAATCTAGGAAAATCCAAGACAAACTCCACCTGTAGCCAGTGAGTATGCCCACCTAACCCTTTAACATGTTAGTGTAAAAAACAGTGATGTCAGCCGGGCATGGTGGCACACACCTTTAATCCTAGCACTTGGGAGGCAGAGGCAGGCAGATCTTTGTGAGTTCAAGGCCAGCCTGGTCTACAGAGTGAATTCCAGGACAGCTGGGGCTACAGGGAGACCCTGTCTCAAAAAGACCAAAAAAAATACATGTGTGAACATGTTCATGTGTGTGCAGGTATACATACATGATCATATATGTAGAGGACAATCTTAGGTGTCGCCCTCAGGAATGCCATCCTCTTCCTTTGAAGCAGGATCTCTGACTAGCCTAGAGTTCACCAAGTAAGCCACCCTGGCTTGCCGGTGACCCCCAGGGACCCTTCTGTCTCCATCTCGCTGGTGCTGGGATTACAGGCATGCATTACCATGTCTAGCCTTTTTTACATAGGTTCTGGGGGTCAAACTCAGGTCCTCAGACTTGCAAGCAGACCTTGACTGGGCTGTCTGTCCAGCCCCAGCTGTGAGCCTTTTGTGGAGTGAGAAGTGACCTAAGGCAGAGATGGGCTCTTGCTCCTTGCATGCTTAATCACTGGCTGGTGGCTCAGGGCATGAATGGGGGGCAGAGAAGCAGTACAGGGGGGACCTGCAGGGGCGGGCACTGAGTCTGAGGCCATTTGGCCTCACACTGATGCTTACTGGGATGTATAGGAGGACTCTGTGGATGAGGGGGAGGCTGAGCTGAGTAGTGGACCCCATGGAGGAGTCACTGTGGGGGATGGGGGCTCTGCACCAGCTGACAGCATGGCTCCCACTCAATGCCAACCTTGCTACTGGCTCTGCCAGTCCTCCAGTGTGCCAACAACAGGCTCGCCAGGAAGCTCCATTTCTGGAGAAGAAGAAATGAGCTGACTGCGTCAGACCCCTTCTAACCTATATGGAGAGTGGTTCATTCTCACAGGAACTTAAGTGGCCCTGGACATGGGCTTCCCTGCCCTGCCCACAGTGCCTCTGCCAGGGCCCATGCTCAGCTGACGGCATTGCTGGTTTCCTGGGTCAGAACTCTGCCTCCATTTCCTCAACCAGGGCTCTGGTTTCTGATGCAGGGGTGAGTACGGGCACATTCCATGGGGGTCCACTGATCCAATGGTGGATGTTACCTAGGAGGTATGGGAAGATGGGAGCCTGGGGTGCTAGCCTGGCCTGGAGGGTTTGGAAGAAGAACTAAACCAGTGGCTGTTAGGAGGGACGCTGCCTCTGTCAGCGGAATACAGTGGACTAGGAGCGACAGGATCACCAACAGTGACTGACTGCGGAAGAACAGTGACTGACTGACTGCGGAAGTTAGTTTCGCTTTATGTTCCTACGACTGTAGGCTCTGATGGATAGAGAGGTCCTGGTTCCCAAGAAGAAGGAGCTCTCCCATGAGGGATGCAGGAGAGCTCTACTCACCTGAGACAGAGCTACTTCCTGGGTGCATCTGGAGCCCCACACCAGTGTGCCAGTGACTCAGAGGCAGCCATGGATTGTAAACAGCAGGAGGAGGCTGCTGATACTTCATGGGATTCAGAAAGGAGAAGGAGGGTAGCTCAGGGGACCATCTAACATCACCTCAGTGCTCTGTAACAGCACAAAGGGGCTACTGAGGCACCCACCCACCCCCTGGGAGGAGCCAGGCAATGGAGCAGATGGATCCTTCAGGGGTAAAGAGTAAGCAGCTTGACCCAATGAGGTGCTGTCTAAGGGCAGGCAAAAGAAGTTCAAAGCGGGCAAGGGCTTAGGGGTATAATGGGTATTGATAAGAGATGTGGTCCCTGATGGGATGTAGCTTATTGGCAGAGAAACTTCCCTGGTGTATTCGAGCTCTGGGTTCTATTTAAACGGAGGAGAGNAAAAAAACAGAAAATACAGGTGAGCTGTGGAGAAGGCCAGGACATTTTTTTTCTGGATAAGTATCATTCCAAGTTGGAAACATAGCAGGCCCAAGAGTTCTAAGATGGGGAAGATATCCAGTCTGGAAGTAGAGCTAGAAAAGGGGTAATATAAAGAGTTCAGAAAAATAACAAGGCACAGATGGTCTCTGTGTGCTGTCCTAAACAATAAAGATGTGAATTTTTAACCCAAGAAATTGGGGGGGGGGCTGTAGAATTCAACAGAGTATGCAGCCTGGTCTTTATCTTACCAACACCTCACTGACTACAGAATATAGGAGACAGATGTAGAAGCAGCTGATGAATTCACAAGCTGGCAGAGTACACAGTGATGGTGGTGGCAGATCAGGACCATGCCAGAGAAGATGGCTTAAAACAGCCTAATCTTAGCATAAAGGCCAAGGGCCTAGCTGTTAGAATACGCTAACAGAAAGAAGCCATCAAGTCGGACCCAGACCCTCAGCCTGAGCTGAGCTGTGTGGTGGGGTGGTGTCAGAGATCATCAGCAAGGAAGGAGCAGGTGGAAAACCTCAGTGTGACTTTAGCTGTGTCACACTAAAGGTGACTATTAGATAGCAGTAGAGACCTTGAGTGGCCGTTTCAGTTCACCATGGATTTGGGGTTGTTCACACATAGAAGGTACCAGAGATGACCTGGGAAAGGACCATGCACATAGAAGAGGGTTCCAGAATGGTCCAATGTTTAGAAATGGAGGACAGGAGGGAGACTGGGGGAAGGAGAGTGAGAAGACACAACCTCAGATGACGTCCAGGGTCTCCTCCAGCCCCAACACTCTGTGCTTATTCCAAAATACCCCACAAGTTTTGACCTTGACACTAACATAAACTTGCAGTATAGCGAGTTGCAGCTCAGAATAGTGACTCTGAGCATGGGAGTCCATGTGCTCCTCCATTTCCTAGCTCTGTAACTTTGGGTAGTGACCCTTCACCATATAAATCATGTAAGATGTAAATGAGACAATGTTTAGAAAGTGCTTAAAACAATGAATGGTATAGCTTCATCAACCCTTACAATGTCAGCAGCCATTGCTTCACGCTGAATAGCATACCGTGTTCTGAGATGAAAATTTAGTAAATAACATGTTGGGTAAATAGTTGTTAATATGGATACTAAGATTTGTGTTATTTTGAAATCATACTAGTAGATAATTCTATTCCCTTGCTCTGTAGAAATTTCAGTTGAGATGAAATCCTGACTGGCCTGGGCCACTGAACACCAGTCAAGCCTGGTGCGGCATCTTTTTAAATAGGTGGTTGCCTCCTTCCCTGCCTTCCTCCCTCTCTCCTCTTCCCTCCTCTTTTCTTCTCCATATATATGATTTATTTTGCCAATATCCTTAAATGCCACTGACAAAAAGAATATTTACACATTCATGTAGATCCAGAGCATTGGTATATGATTTGGGGACATCAAGGCCAATATGTAATATACAATTTTAGATTTAAAATAAAGAACTCACAGTCAATCACCAACTCGATTCAGATTTTAACATTTTCTCCCTCCTGTCTTATATAAGTTAAGATCCAGAAATCTTTGCTCCTTGCTGTGCTAGGGCCCTTCTCAGGGAAAGACAGGCAGAAGTCTAGGGCTTCATAGAGGCTGCATTCCAATAAAAGCCTTCTGCACAGAAGCCTGGTGTCAGCCTGGATAGTCCAGGGAGTCTGCTTTGGAGACTTCCACTCTATGCAGGCCAGACTGTCAGTGCTCAGTGAGCAGGGCTTGCTGAGGAAGCAGTAGCTGCCCTTGGGGCAGATGAAGGAGAAAAGCCAAATCTTCCCTCCTGATGAGATCCTGAATGACCTCCTTCCCAGCCGGCTCCTCCCCACCCCCAGCTCCTGCAACCCTCCTGCCCCACAGGCTGTCCTGTCCTCATCTCCTCCTGTCATCCCCCCACCCCCAGCTGGCCCTGGCCTCCAGCAGTTATTATTGCCTCTTCTGCCAGAACAGCTGCGCTATAGCTTGGCACACACTGTGAATTCAGACTTTACCAGCACACTGGGAAACAAGGAAAGGGATGTTGGTCAAAATAACCACAGTTTCTGGCTGATGGCCCTCACCAGCAGAATTTCTGGAACCCAAGGTCACTTCTCCAGCTAACGAGGCCTTTGCAGCAGCAGGGAGTGGACTCCCACACAGGCTCTGCACAGCTAAGGTCAGCATCGCAGGTCCCAGTCCAACACTGGCCCTGCGCCCTGCAGCTGTCACATCATCCAGTGCGGTCCTTCTAGCTCACCATGGAGATGGATGTCACCACCACACAGCTGAGCATGCTCTGCTGGGTAAGGGCTGGGGCTGGACCCCTCTCTCGCTGAACGCCAGGCCTCCTTGCAACAAGGCTCTTAACAGGGCAGGGGCACTCCCTTAGACCAGGACTACAACTCCCAGTTGTGTCCAGAGACAGTCTTATGGTGCCTGATGGAATTCTTTCCCAAATTTTTAATTTCCTCCTGGTGTTCCAACATGATGCAGGATTAGACTGGTGCATCCCACCCGCCCCCCATTATACACCTGGGGATTTAGCCTCATCTTGAGTCATCCATCATTCCGCAAACTGTCTTCACATGTCTTGGTTCCTGTCTGGGCATACTTCTTGGAAGTCCTCCTGACTCCTGCATTGAGGACCCCCTCAGAATGCTTTCAGATGGCCACCCACCCGTGACAGCCCCCTCCTCCTTCCTCAGAGACTAAGGGCAGGACTTGGCCACCTGCACGCCAAGGTTTGTTTTTAGCTTCTGGGAGATTCTCCCAAAATGGATTTTGCCTCGTGTATGCTCAGCTGAGGAGCAGGCTCCACGTTAAGTAGGTGGAGGCAGGGGATTGCCAGTCAAGAACATTCCCTGAGAATCAGCCTGGAGTGAGGAGCTAGCAGGGGACCAAGCAGACCCAGGATGGAGGGGCAGGGGGAGGGACCGCTCCTGTCCTCAGACAAGCTGGGAAACTAAGACGGAAGACACAGTTTTTTCTGCCCTCGGTCTCTGTGCCAGCTCGGAGAGTGAGGTAATTTGGTGGCAAAGGAAGCATGTCACCATGGATATTTAAGTTAATTTAGTTTGTGCATTCAGAATTTTCCAGTGTGAGTCATTTTTGAAGAGTTATAAATGATGGTTAGTCTCTGAAGGTAAATTTACTTACCATCATTTTTAGAAATCTAAACCACTATTTTACCACCCTGTATCTTATGCGGAATAGCTTCCTGTCACATAAAATATTATATATATATAATATATATATATTTTATATATATTATATATATAATATTTATATGTATTATATATAATATTTTATGTGACAGGATATATGTGTGTGTGTGGACTTCTTTCATTTTTCAGTGCCTTCACATATTATATTAAGGAAAATTTGTCCTTATACATTGCCTAAAACTCTTTTGAAATTAACATTTTTTTTAAATCGGCAGGAAATTTGCAAAATAGCAACTGGTGAACTGCCCTGGTCCCTCCCAAGAAAAGGGGAGGGAGGGCGTCACACAGATCTGGATTATAATTTTTTACTTTTAAAAATTATTTTTATGTGTATGAGTGTACTGTCTGCATGTAGGTTGGTGTACCCGTGTTGTGCAATGCCTCAGAGGTCAGAAGAGGGCATCGAATTTGAACTGGAGTTAAAGACAATTCTTAGCCACCACATGGGTGCTGGGAATAGAACCCGGGTCCTCTGCAAGAGCAGTCGGTGCTCTTAACTGCTGAGCCATCCCTCCAGCCCCTTGGATTATAATTTAATATCTGCCTGTTAACTATGGGACCTTGAAATTCACTTCTTCAATCCTGCAGGCCCCAGTTTCCAGTAGATGAGTATGAAAATATCTACTTCCCATAAGAGGCTGTGACTGTTAAATGAAACTGCATCTGCCACTGTCCCCAGCAGCACCAGGTGCCCAATCCTACTCTTGTCCAGGTCATGGGCTTCTCAATATGTGTTCTTTTGATCAGCCCTACATCTTCCACGATTACATCACCTCTAATGTTCAACAAATAAATACACACACTTTAAATATTCAAGATTAGCCAGGCACAGTGGCACATGCCTTTAATCTCAGCACTTGTCTCTGTGGAGTTATGTACTTGGTTATTTTTCCAACCTTGTTACTCTAACTTACAGCAATTGGGAACAGAAGGAAATGAAAGAATGCTGTTTTCAAAGTGGATGGCTGTATTCACTATTCCTTATTCGTAATGCCAAGGAACTGTTTTAATACTGTTAAGCACCATAGCACAGCAATTGTACAAGTGATCTGTTTTCATGTAATAATACTAACATCTCCTTATTGTAATGCATTACTTAACCAAATCCAAGATTGTGTGCTTTTTTTTTTTTTTTTTTTTTTTTTGAAACAGGATATCCCTGTAGCCCCAGCTGTCCTGGAATTCACTCTGTAGACCAGGCTGGCCTTGAACTCACAAAGATCCACCTGCCTCTGACTCCCAAGTGCTAGGATTAAAGGCGTGTGCCACCACGCCCGGCTGACATCACTGTTTTTCACACTTACATGTTAAAGGGTTAGGTGGGTATCCTCATTGGCTACAGGTGGACCACGCCCGGTGGTTGAGTGCTTTTAAGCACAGTCATGTTTAATCTTCACAACTACATAAGGAAGGTGCTGATTATCTGTCATTCTATAAAGTAGGGATGCACAAGAGCAGTGTTGTGCTCCTTACCTTTCATTGTCAAATTGATTGCATTAAGAAAGGCCCAGGACACTGGGGAAGCACCCATTGGTGTATCTGAGATGTTTCCACGGGGCGTTAACTGAATGAGACCCTCCCTGAGTGTGGGAGGTGCCACCCCCTGAGCTGTGGCCCTAGATGACAGGAGAGAAAAGAAAGCAGCTGTGCACTGCCATCTCCTTCCTCTACTGGTAAGATGTGGGCAAGCAGCCTTGCATTCCCACGGCCAGGGAGCAGCCCCCAGCCACTCCCTAAATCAGGAACCAAATAAATTCTTCCTTGCTTTATTGTTACAGCAATGACAAAAGACTCAGACAGAAAACTGTCACATTCCAGGAGATCTTGGCCAACGCAGTGAGTCTTCCATTGTCACTCATAACTTGTTGGCATGTGCACAAGTCCAACTCCCACAGCCACATGTGAGACGTGGGTCTGAGGTCAGTGTGTGGCTCCCACGCCCTGCCTTGCACTGGCTCATCCATCTTTAGCCAGTGACATACCCTCTAGAGGCTCCACAGCTTTAAAGCCAATTATGGGCTCTTCCCTGCTTACTTTAAAAAGGTATCATCAGGGCTGGACATGGTGGTGTACACCTTCAATCCCAGTGCTTGGGAGGCAGAGGCAAACAGATCTCTGTGAGATTGAGGCCAGCCTGGTCTACATGGTGAGTTCTAGGCCTGAAGTGGTTACAGGTAGACCCTGTCTCAAAAAGACACCCCCCCAAAAAATGAGAAGACATCATCAGCATTGATAAGAACTGCCCATGTCCTCAGGCCCCAACCTCTAGGAACACATCTGTCTGTTCACATCGGATTTGTTACTCGTTGCAGTGAAGAGAGTGACACCATAGGACCAAGCAGGAGGGAATGAGAAGGACAAATTACAAATTACAGGATGTGGTTTTGGATGGGAGATTCAGGGAAAGATATAAGGGAGGGAGAAGGCACTCTGGGATGTCAAGACAATTCTGAGTTACTAACAAGTACTCCTCTTGGCCAGCAGAAAGGAGAGAATATTTGTCACTCTGTGGACTGCATGATGGCCTTGTTTGGTGTGTGCCATGACAGACCCATTAAGTCTTCTTTGCTCCATCACAGCCACAGAGTAAGACTGTCTGAGTTCACACTCTGTATAGTAGGAGCTCCTGGCAGCCTTGGTAACAACGAGGCCAGGGAGACAGTCAGCCCGGGGCTCTGGTATATGGGCCTCAGGGCAGCTCTTCCTTCCCTCACACTAAGTGAGGCAACATGATCAAAAACAGGTTCTTCTTTGACTTGCATACATAGAAAACAATTGAGAGTGGGCCACGCTTCTGGACGGTGTTAAAATCAGGAAGGTCTTCCTCGAAACATAGTTTAGCTAGAAAATTAAGTCTAGCTTTCATGCAGATTGGGGGTGACTGGGCATAGGCTGAACTGTGAAGAACCATTTATGTCCCCCACTCTCTTCTGCTTCTGCCTGTGTCTCTCTCTAGGTCGGACTCATCTCTGGCACTGTCTTTGTGATTCTTGGATTAACTGTCCTGGCAGTGGGCTTTCTTGTGCCTCCCAAAATCGAAGCCTTTGGAGAAGCGGATTTTGTGGTAGTAGACACGCACGCTGTGCAGTTCAATGGCAACCTTGACACGTGCAAGCTGGTGGGGGCTGTGCTCTTCTGCATCGGGGGCACATCCATGGCTGGGTGCCTTCTTATGTCTGTGTTTGCCAAGAACTACTCCAAAGAAGAGAAGTTCCTTCAGCAGAAGTTCAAGGAGCGGATCGCAGACATCAAAGCCCACACTCTGCCCGTTACTAAAGCTCCAGGCCCAGGGGACACCAAGATCCCAGTCACTTTGTCCAGGATTCAAAATGTGCAGCCTCTATCAGCCACCTAAAATGTTTCCCACCTCAGTCCAACCCTCTCTGATTCACATGCATCATCATTAACAAAGATGGCCAGTTTCTGAGGTGATAGGAATTTGGCAATGACCCCTCCCTAGAGCTATGTTGGGCTGGTACAGTGTCCTGCTGCCTCAGTTCAGGTGACAGTGGACATCACATATCAACCTGTGCCCTACTTCAGACAGCTTTGGTGACCCCCCCCCCGGAGCTCCTCTCTCAGATACCATGACTTTGTGTTATTTTCTGTGTACTTGAAAGCGCTGAGCAGTTTAGACCAGCCTACCAATGGTCAAAGTGATCCACTTCATTTTCTAACAGTTTTTCGGATCCTTCTGTGAGGTGCTGTCTCTCACGCCCATCTCTGTGTAAAACATTGTCGAATGCTCATAGAAGCATTTGTCATTAAACCATATCTTAACAGGAAAGTCCTAAAATTGTATACAAATTTATCAGTGTTCCACATTAATCCTTTTGTTTTCTCCAGATTTTTTTCTTGTCACTTAAACAGGTAAAATTTCCCATTTTAGAATCTTGGTGAATAAAACAATAATATTAGGAGTGTTTGTTTATGCAAATCTGAAGACATTTAACTGAAAGCTGAGAAACTTAAGTTTCTACCTTTAACCTTGCCACCTGACTTCGTAGAAATCATTCATAGCCTGGGCCCGTTTCCCCACCTGTACAATGAGACTCTAAGGGTCATCCCTGCCCAAGGACCCAGGCTTCTTTTTCAGTCATATGTGTTAATTGCTTCTTTAAAGATATTTCTGATGCTCTTGTGTTGGGATTGGTTTTCAGAACTGAACTCTAAGAAAGTCCCCAACTCTGTAGACATTAGAGTATTTACCCTTAAACATCCAACCGAAGCAGTTTAGACAATGCTGTCCTATTTTTACAAAGACAAGAATGAACTATCCTCTAAGAGAGCCCTATGTCAGTGTTAACCTAAAAAGCATTTTCATCATCTCAAATAGGAGACACCACGTTCCCAGTCACTCTGCCTCCAACAAGGTGGGCCCTTGGCCTTGTACTTTTATTTAATCTTCAGACTTGAATTAGCGTGAGGAAAATGAAAGGTGCGGCCTTGGCAACCTCAGAATGCCAGCCACCTTCCAGTTTGGTCTGGGTGTGCCCATATGTGTTCATCTTCCGCTGGCTACATTAGTGGGTGAGTCCACTGGAGCCACTCTGTGCCATTCTGCCAGTGTGGCTCTTTCTCTCCAACATGTAATTTTCCATTCTGAGGCTGAATAAGCACTGATGTTTCCCTGACTAAATGGAAGAATAAATGAGGCAATTAGTGGTCTTTGTGTGCATTGTTTATTTTGCACCCTGCAGCATAACACATAAGACAGTCGGCGTCTGCAGCAGGCCTTTCCCACCAGGTTTTGAGGAAATTGTTCTGGTTTCTTTGGGTTCTCTGCCTTCCTGTGGAAATATCACTCTAATTGTATTCTTTGAAGTCTTATGTGAGGTCCCCAAGCATCTGTGCTGGGCAGATAGCTGTCCTGGACACTTTCAATGCTTGCTTCTGTCCAATGAATCTTGGAGAATGAGGCTTGACCTTGAAAAGCCCTGAGAATGAAAGATAATGGCTGATGGGACTTGGGAACTTACAGATTCTGGCACGGGAGCAACTCCATTTCTCAGAGGAAGACTTAAAAGCAAGGGTAAAGTAGAGCCAGCATGCGAAGGAGCCACCTGGCATCCCCTGTTCCTGTGGAGCCCTGGCTCTGCGGAAGTGGGTACCTGTAAGCACTCTCCCAGACCACAAGGCAGGCATTAGGGCATCACTATAGCAAGAACAAAGGCCAAGTCACATCAGGAAGAACAGTAGCTCTTTGGAAGGAATACAAGTCACATGCACTCGGTGGGCAGGAGTCGGCAGAGTGAAGACTGTTTTAAAGCTACTCTCAGCCTGCAGAGTAGTTATCAACATCCAGGAACCTTGGTCCTATAGTCAACTATTTACACTGCTTCTTCCCCTCCACACTGAACTTCAGAAACCCGACGATGTCCCTATGCATCTGCATCTGTAGAGGGAAGTGGGGGGAGAGAGACTGAGACTAAAGAACTTTGAAAATAAGGTCCGACCTGGATATCACATGAGCAGGACCTGGATGTTGATAGTGGCTTAGAGCACATGGTCTACCTGGGCAGAAGTCCCCGCTCAGCACTCATGCACTGATTCAGCCACCCCTACCACTGGGGCTCTCTTACACTGCAATATGGGGCAAACTGTGACATCTTGTGATTCTCCGAATGTGAGGAAACTTGTCTTTAGAGACAACAGCCTGTCTTCCTAACCCTCCCTTTCACTACATGAAGTTCCACAGTCAAATGATCTCTAACCTGGAGTGACACAGTTTTTTCATTCAGTTATTTGAGTCCTGTCACCACCTTTGGGAGGCATTTTTATGTTCTTGCTGTTTGCAATTGGCTATGCCATCTCATGTGGAGAGTCACTCTGCTCCGAGTTTTACCTGTGATGGATGCTAACGGTCCTTTAACTGTAGTAATATTGTGGCTTCCCACACAGGGCCTCTGCAGGACAGAACACCCATGGAGGCTGTGTGAGGCGCTCCTTCCTGTGCCCGCCCTCCAGGTCTTCTGAGACCTGCTGTTTTGTTCTGCCAAATGCTGTGGAATCCTCTCAGTCATCCCTCCTCCCCTCTCCACGAGTGCCTACACTCTCCGGCCAGCGCACCTTCGCTCAGAATACCTATTTTCCCAGGAATCATAAATGCTCCTTCTCTAACTAGAGAGATCATTAGTTAAGGCCACACTAAGAAATGTTAGAAATAATTGGAGCTAGAGAGAGGCAACATTGGAGGGGTTTCTATGTGTTCATTTAATCCTCACAAAAACTTCATGAAGTCACGACTGTTTTCATAGGTCTACTTTTAGGGAAGAGACAGGCAAAGAGAAGCTAATTCCAACAAGGATAACCTGTAAGTGGTTGGTGTGAAGTGAACACACCGCGGCCACCATAGGCTCATGTGTTCAAACCTTGGTCTCCATTTGGGGTGCTGTTTTGCATTCTGTGACACTGTTCCTGGGGAGACATAAACAAACATCTACTCACCTCTGATGTACAAGAGACCAGGGCAAACCACCAAAGTCCAATCGGTGAGCCAATGCACCTGGGGTGGCTGATCACCGGAGCATGGGTGACGAGTTGCTCCCAGAAAGAGAAATGACTCAAAGACAGTGGTATCACCAAAAGCCACTTCAGTAGGGTGATGGTGCCTGAAACTGGACGTCCAGATGCACCCACATCTGCAAGTGGCTCAGCTGTTTTGAGAAAGATCAGGTAGGACACCAGGAATGTGCAAGAAGCAGCCAGGTTCAGTGGGCTGAAGCCTCAAAATCTAGACCCTGAAGGGAAACAGCATGTATCTTTTGGACCTTGGGCCACTAGGTAACAGGGACAAGGAAACTTACATATCAGTAGTCATAGATTAGTCCATAAAACTTTTATGCATTTGCCTCAGAGGGTTCTACCCCTCGTGATGATATTGACTTGGCAACCAGACAGCTAACAGTCTTGCTTAATGTACCAAAGAGATGTGTCAAGAAGTCAAAGAGATGTTAAGTCTGAACTAGTGTGTGTGTGCATGTGTGTGTGTGTGTGTGTGTGTGTGTGTGTGTGTGTGTGTGTTCAAGAAGCAGAAGAGCGGCTCAGCAGCAGCTGTAGGGAGCAGCCTGCATGGGATGGAACAACGCTCTGCAAAGTGTTGGCTACTTTTTCTCATTGCTGTGTCCAAAGTCCTGAATGAGGACTGAGGGGTTTGTTCTGAATTCTAGTTTGAGAATGGATTTGGCCCATGATGTCAAGGAAGGCGTGGCTGTGGAAGGAGGAGACAGCATGTGATACTGTGGGCACCACTAGGAAGCAGAGAAAGGACAGGAAGTGGAGCTGGGGACTTATGGGACCCTCGTAGCTCACCAGTGACTGGAAGGTTTACAGCAGAGGAAAGAGTTATGCCACTGCACCGTGTCCAGATGCTCTGTGAGCTCCCAGAAACAAATGACCAGCATGCAAGGACAAAGGAGTGGATTCTTCTGAATGTAAAATGCCCCCATAGGTTCGCATGTTTGACTTCTCAGCCCCAGTTGGTGTTGGTGCTTGTGGAGGGGTGGGAAGTGAAGCTTGCTGGAGGAAGCACGTCACGGGAGGCTTTGAGGGCTCATGGTCTTCCCCACTTCCAGTTTTGCTCTGATTTCCTGTGAGCCTGAGGACGTGAGAGCTTAGCTCCCTGTCCCAGCCATCTCTGCTGCTGCGCTTCCCTTGCCATCGTGGATTCTCATCCCTCTCGAACTGTAAGCCCAATACACTGTTCCTTCTGTAAGTTGCCTTGTTCATGGTGTTTAATCACAGCCACAGAAAAGTATGTGATACAAGGCCAAATAATGAGAACATAGATACAGATGTCCTGGAGCAAAACTCTCCTCTGCTGCTAGCTAGCTTGCCACTATTGTATCTGAAAGCCACAGACTCTGGCAGGCAGCCTGACCCATTGGCACAGCTCATCCCAGAAAGAGAAGCAGAAAGACCTAAACCTGCTGCCCAAGAACTGTGTATATGGGTGTCCTCTAAAAGAACAGCAGGGTCTCCTCTTCAAATATGAAAGTACAACTGTTCTAGTTTGTCTTCCATTGCTGTGACAAAACACTCTGACCGACACCAACTTGGGGAGGAAAGGGTTTATTCAGCTTACATCTCCTGGGTCACAGTTCATCACTCAGGGAGCCCAAGGCAGGAACTCAGGGCAGGATCCTGGAGGCAGGAGCTGAAGCACAGGCCATGGAGGAATGCTGTTCACTGGCTTGCTCCTCTGGCTCATGCCCAGCCCACCTTCTTATACTGTACACAACCACCTGCCCAGGGTGGCTACTCATTGTGGGCTGGGCCCTCCCACACTGCTCGACCATCTCCACAGATGTGGCCACAGGCCAATCCAATGGAGCCAATTCCGCAATTGAGGCTCCCTCAACCCAGGTGTGTCAAGTTGACACTAAAGCTATCCAGCACAATTGACCCTTTGTCAACTTGACACACAAAACACATCACTATTAAACCACCACCTTTCCAGTTCTTATCCCCAAAGTATGATGTTAACATTAATCACAACCTAAGACAGTACAAACTTAAAAGCTCCACAGTCCTTAAAATGTCCAGCAAAGTAGCTCAAGGCTGGACACCTGGGATTCACTCATGATCTTCTGGGCTCCAAAGGGTTTCGGCAGCTCCCCTTCTCTGACTCTGCCGTCCACAGCACACACAGCTCATCTTGCAGGCCCAGGCTGACTCCATTCCATACCTGCTGCTGCTCTCGGTGGTTGTCCCATGGTCCTGGCATCTCCAAAAAGCTGGGGTCACCACTGAAACTGAGGCAGCACCTTCACCAATGGTCTCTTCTGACCTCTCCTGGTACAAAGCCTCAGCTTCTCTCCATGACCCCTACAATCCTGGGGTCTTCACTGCAACCAAGGTGCACTTCCACCAGTGGTCTTTCCTGACCTCTCACAGTGCCAAGCCTCGGCTGCTCTCTGTGACCCCCTCAAATTTCAACACCAGAACCATATAGGAGACTCTTACAGACTACCAAGTGCTGCTTCTGGCTTGAGATGGAGGCTCAAGCCCCTTCTGGAACATAGCTTCTTTGTGCTGACCCTGAAGAAATTCGTCCCAGAAGATTTCACCACAGTGATCCTGGTCTCTTGTTACTTACAGCTGATTTTTCAGCCCCAGCTAACCAGTATCAATTGTCCCAGTACAACAAAGATTTCACTTCAGGTTCTGGTCTCTTGTTACTTACAGCTGATTCTTCAGTCCCAGCTGACCAGAACCCACAGATTAAACAATCCCAATGATCTCTGCTTCCCTTTGAAACTAGAAACTTCATAAGCCAGGCCTCCATCTTCTACAAATCCTTCAGCAAAACTGCTCCAAGCTCCACAGCAACAATCTTTATGCATTCAATGATCTTCCCAGCCCAAAGTTCCAAACGCCTCCACAGTCCTTCCCCAAAACACCAAGGTCAGGTCTGTCACAGCAATACCCCACTCTTCTGGTACCAATTTCTGTTCTAGTTTGTCTTCCATTGCTATGACAAAACACTCTGACTGATACCAACTTGGGGAGGAAAGGGTTTATTCAGCTTACATCTCCTGGGTCACAGTTCATCACTCAGGGAGCCCAAGGCAGGACTCAGGGCAGGAACCTGGAGGCAGGAGCTGAAGCACAGGCCATGGAGGAATGCTGTTCACTGGCTTGCTCCTCTGGCTCATGCCCAGCCTGCCTTCTTATACCATACACAACCACCTGCCCAGGGTGGCACCACTCATTGTGGGCTGGGCCCTCCCACACTGCTCGACCATCAAGACAATACTCCACAGATGTGGCCACAGGCCAATCCAATGGAGCCAATTCCCCGGTTGAGTCTCCCTCAACCCAGGTGTGTCAAGTTGACACTAAAGCAATCCAGCACAACAACCAAAGTGATGAGACATCTGAAGAAAAGCAGCAAGCCCCTTGAAATACCAGAGAGGAGGCAGCAAGCCCACAGGAAGCAGAGGACTCGAGAAATCACAGAGCAATTCAAAAGAGAATCACATGAGCTTAGAGGAAGAAATTATATGAATAAGGTAAAAATAGAACACTATCACAAAGAATGTCAAGTGGTTTAAAATAACAAAGTAACAAAAGAGTAAACTAAATTGTTCTCTAGAAAGAGACCCTCAGTAAAATCAATAAAAATATAAGACAAAAGGTAAAGACATCTAGATGATAGATATATTGAAGATAGATAGATGATAGATAGATGATAGATATTAAATAAAGGAGAAAAATAATAGAAAGGCAATTATTGGTAAAATACTACAAGAAAAATTCAGGACTATGATGTATAGAAACATCCAGGCTGGAATTATTTGCTAAATGTGACTTTATTTTAAATTAAAAAACATTTTTGTAGAATTGCTAACATAAAACATAAAAGGACCCAAGAAGCTTTCAGACATGTCAACGGGCTAGCTATAGAGCGGCCAAAATCAAGGTGGGAGAAGAGTGTGACATCACACAGTAGATAGAAGGTAGCTCTGAATCACAGAAAATACACAGAACTCTTATCAAGAAGGAAAAAAGAAAAGTAATCAAAACTAAAGAAGAAAATTTCAAAATAAATGGTACCTGGAAATCATGGTCCAAATTGTAAGCATGATTGGGACACGTGGAGGGAAAATTAATAAAATGTAAGAAAAGAGAGCCCACTGGGAAATTGACTTTCCAACTGAGCACAGTCTAGTAGACAGAGAGCTGAGACCACTGAACATGCAGAGGTATGACACCCCAGAGCTCTGCAGACACCGAAGGCACAGAGCCTAAGCGCTCACTGTGCTTGCTTGCTCGCTCTCAGCTTTCAGGATCAGACTACGACCAAAGACAAGTCTAAATTCTGATTATGAAATGGACTTAACATGTAGTCAGTCTGTTGAAATAAAAATAAAGTAGAACAACTAAAATATGGAAAACTGAAGAGGGAATAAAAGAGGTGATAATGGCTGGGATCCTAATAACAGCATCTTATTTAGACAAGAGTCAAGAGTAACTGTCGCACGTTGCTGAGAGTTGGCTGGGCAGTTAAAATCAAGGGCTGCTTTTGCAGAGGACCCAAATTTGGTTCCCAACACCCACATCCAGTAGCTTACAATGTCCTATAACTCCAGATCCAGGAGGATTCTGATGCCTCTGGCCTAAAAGGGCAGTGCACTCATGAGCACACACACACACATACACACACACACACACACACACACACACAATTCATGTGCACACAATAAAATCAAATCTTTTATAAAATTTTAGAATAACTGCCTTAGTTACCTGGGCTACAAAACCCAAATACCATCAACTAGGCAGCTTGTAAACAGTTCAGTTCTTCACAGTTCTCGAAACCGGAAAGCCCAACATCAGCTTCACCATCCGCTGAGGATTCGCTGTCTGGTTCACAGATGGTGTCTTTAGCTGTGCCCTCAGATAGGTGAAGAGGAGACCTTGAATGCTGATCTTCCGGCCCTGAAAAATGCACGAATCCCACTCATGTGTATCTGTTCTCACGGTCTCATCAAGCCTCCAAAGCCACACATTTCAACATGCTAATCCTAGTAAGTCATAAACATTCGATCCAGAGAAATGACTGTCTATCGATTCATGGAAATAAGAGCTATGTTTCCAAGTTATAAAAATATAAAGACCATTATCAAGATACCTCAACAAAAGAACCTATAATAAAACAATCAATGGAAAGAGAAGGAGTAAAAAGATACCAGGCAATACATTCAATCCTCACCTTTCATTGTAGGAATCGTGAGTACCTCAGTTAATGAATCTAGAAATGGTAATCTTAGGAAGTAGACCTAGAACAGGCAGCCCTGGAAGTGTTGACAGAGGCTGGCTTCACAAGGGTGAGGAGCCAAAGCAGGACCATGTCTACTGACTGGTAAAGATAAAGTCCTATGGCAGCACCGTTGTCAGGGCCTCTAGCCAGACTTAAGATGATCTCAGGTGTGCTTAATGCCACAAGAAGGAATGTCTGCCATTAGGGGATGTCGGGAGGCCTCGCTGTTGCTCAAGGTTTGGATGGGCCTCTGAGGATGCTGAAATATGGGTAGTTAACCGTTCCCCGAGATTCTGGCTTACCAGAAACGTCCCGTGAGGTTTGGGGTTTTATTTGTGGAGGAGTTGGGGTAGGGGAACAAAGGGAAAGAGACGAGAGCAGCCAGGTGTGCGAGCCCAGAGCCCAGGGGGGGGAGCGCCGAAAGGACAGCAGCAATACCTGCAGCCGTCCGTGCCCCGGAGCACAGCACAGAAGGCCCGGGAAGGGACAGGGAGCTGCAGTCCACAAGCAGCCAGGGTCTCAGGACTGGAACGCCAACAGCACAGCGCCCTAGGGCTGGGCACCACTTCCAGGACAGACGGCCAAGGCCGCGCTAGAACTGCAGGGAGAGCCTGAAGGGCAGCGGTCAGGGAGAGCGGAGTGGTCAGGGAGAGCGGGAAGTGAACTCCGGCACAAAGGGCAGTCAGTGTGCCCCAACCCCAGAGCTGTGTGGCCTGGCTCTCCACATCCCTGACTGAGCGCCAGCCTCACACTGGACTCAGAGACCTTGCAGCCCTGGTACTTGTCCTCACCTTCTGAGAAACCAAAGCTGTCAGCAGGAAGCAGAGGGCCCTTCTCGGAATGTGACCTCTACCAAGGACCACTCCCCGGCTATTCCCTTGGACGATGCCCTATCTATAGGAAGGAAAGGGCAGGGTGTTTTGTAGACTGCCTCTACAAAAGAGTATGACAATATCAGATGGATATCAGATAAGGACAAGGCAGTGAAGAGCTCTTTGCCAGATGGCGTGGCAAGAACCATTATGCGTTTTTGCAGTTAATGTCATTCATCCTTGAGTACCTGGACACAGAAACACATGTCTTCAATCCTAGTGCTTGAGAGAATGCAGAGAAGATACTGAGTTAGCTCAAGGTTTCACACTGTCTCAAAAAAAAAAAAAATTCCAAGAATGGCTATCGTTTCCTCTCATAATTTGTCCAAAGCCAAGTAGTCAGAAGTGGATCTAACTACATTCTAAACCCAAGGAGCCTGCCTCAAAGCCTTCCCTCCCTGTACAGATTCCACCAGAGAGAAAGAGAAGAGAGCTGTATCTTATATCTGTTGAGAATTTCCATGATTAAATACCTGTTGTGTCACAGGACTCTGCGTGTTTACAAAGTGCAAGAGAAATGTCTAAGAAATAATAAATGGAGCTGCATATATACCTCAGGGGTGGAGTGCTAGACTGGAGTGCAGATAGACCCAGGATCAATATTTAATACCACAAAAAACTAAGTTGAATGTATGTATGTGTGTCTAAATGTATGTAAATACATTTAGACATGAACATTGTCTAAATCGACATAGGTAATAAAAGACTCTTCTGGGCTTGAGAACTGGGATCATTTGCACTGATCTTGCATATAAGATTGATCCACGATACTCTTTCTGATTTCTCAGAACTTTGTAAGGACAAGTCTACTGTGGATTTGTCCTTATAAGAAGGGTACTGTATTGTACACATATTTATTTCTCTCTGATACCTAAGACAGTGTCTAATTCAGAGTGGAGAATCAATAAATGGTTGTTTAATTGAGGTTTTTGAGTTAAAAAAAAAAAAAAAAGAAAACTGTAATGGTTGTTTTAACCAGTCAGGCCTCTAGATGACCTCACTGACCCATAGGATAAAAAGAGACCTGCTTCCCACGCAGCCTCCTAAGGCCTGGCATACAGCAGCTAAGCTTACAGGCAGTTTCTAGAATTCCTGTCAGGTGTTAGTGGCTTGTAGCCCACGGGAGACTCGCGCATGCCCAGCACAGCTCATCGGGCCGAGGGAAGCAGGACAGACCTGAATAGAAAGCCGTACATTCAAATCCTGCATCTGCCACTTTGGAAACTGCCCATCGCAATGCTCTGTGACTCAGTCTCCTCATCTACACAGAATGGTGCATGTCTGGAGTTGTTGCTGAGGGTTCAATAAACAACACACCAGAAGGACTCAGAGTGAAGACACAGATAAATGCCAGCTGCTGTGACGGGGGTGGAGGAGGCACTTAAAAGGCACCTGTTTACAGCTCCATGGGAGGCAGAAGGCTCCCAATCGCCTCTACGCACATCCGCTTTCACCTCCACTGTCAGCCCTGCTGTTGAAAGCTGGTGTGATTTGGAGCCTGCCAGACAGGGCACTGGCCTTTTCAACATCAAGTTTAATTAAGGCTGGCGAGCAGTTAAAGTGTGATGTTTCGTGTCTTTCCACGTAGTTCACTGAGAAAGATTTATTAACTCGTTAAAATGTCTTGTTATTTTCAGCTACTCAGAATGACTGTGACTTACAGCCAGGTACTTATCCCAGAAAAGACCTGAGATAAAATCTGACTTTATTGACTTCCCAGACTGGTGTTGGTGTGGACCCACTCGTCTCTGGGACTGGCGTTGTTGGGGACCCACTTATCTCTGGGACCGTGTTGGTGGGGACCCACTTGTTTCTGGGACCGGCGTTGTTGGGGACCCACTTGTCTCTGGGACCGTGTTGGTGTGGACCCACTTGTCTCTAGGACCGTGTTGTTGGGGACCCACTTGTCTCTGGGACCGGCATTGGTGGGGACCCACTTGTCTCTGGGACTGGTGTTGGTGGGGACCCACTCGTCTCTGGGACCGGCGTTGGTGGGGACCCACTTGTCTCTGGGACTGGTGTTGATGGGAACCTACTCGTCTCTGGGACCGGCATTGGCGGGGACCCACTAGCCTGTGGACCCAGGAAGAAGGCTATGAGTGTGCTGCGGGGAAGCCACAGCAGACTCACATCACATTCTGCTTTCTAATGGAACAAGATGGAGTTGGCCAAAGGAGCCAGGCAAGCAGGTTCCAAGGAGCTAAGACGGACACGCAGCCTGGCCTTGCTTCATACCCACCAATGCCAGAGTCCGTGGGACTGAAGCTCAATTTCCTCACTTTCGACTTGGCCTGCCATTTGTTTTCATTTCTATACTACAACCTGCCTGCTCTGTCCTAAGCCTGTATTCAAGGTGCAATGTGTAGTCTCCTTTAAGGAGGCTTCTGGTTATGGATGACAGTCTGTAAGATGTGTTTTACCCTAGTGCACAACACAATAACAAGCATTCATATTTTTAGTGTGTGTGAGGTGCATGGCACAGTGTGTGTGGAAGTTGAGGACTCCTTCCTGGAGTGGGCTCTCTCCTTCCACCATGTGAGTTCTGGGAATTGAACTCGGGTCATAGGGCTTGGCATCAAGCACCTTTACCTGATGAGCCATCTTGCCAATCCTATGTTCATATTTTGGGGGTCTCTCCACTTTCTGATGCTTTCTGGTCAGATCAGAAGTGGTGGTACATAGCGGCTGAGAAGAGGCAACTCTTTGATTTACTGATTGTGGGACTTGAAGCAAACCCTTTACTCCGTGTCTCACAAGTCTTGAATAAAATAGACTTGGACGTATTGACAGTGTTTTCCTTGTAGGGTCTTGTGAGAATTTTAAAAGAAAAAAAAAAAGCCATTTAAGAGTCTTAAAAGAATGTCTGTCAGATAGCTAAGGAATCACTCAGTGCTGCCATTAGGGTTCTTGCAGCTGTCTGTCATCCTTGGAGCTAACTGTCACCACCACTGTTGACACTACTGTTATTACAAGCTCCTGAGGGGCAGGGACCCATTACTCACAGTGACACTCAGTAAAGTTCTTTTATGAAAGCTAATGAGAGGACTAAGAATGAGGAGTAAACACAATAAATAATATCTAGGCTTTTTAGCTATATGTATATGTGTGTACATATGCACATATGTGAACACACCCATAGATGCCAGAAGAGGATGTTGGATACCCTGGAGCTGGAGTTTCAGGCAGTTGTGAGCTGTCTGGTGTGGGTGGTGAGAGCTGGACTTCAGTAATCTACAAGAGCAGCAAGCACTCTGAACCACTGAGCCATCTATCTAGCAGATCTAGGTTTTTACTACGTTCAAGTGAGCAGATGTGATTTCTGTAAGGTTATGGCGCGCTCCCCCCGGAATGAAAAGCCACGAGGTCTGAGTTCTTCGGAGCAAAGTTTAATTCAGAGTAGCCGGGGCTAGGCTTAGGGGAGAGAAGGAGCCAAGCCCAGAATGGCGTCTGGCTTGGGAATTTAAGGGAGAAGGTGGGGATGAGATTCAGGGGGAGTGGGGGTGGGTCGGAGTCTGGAATCTGGCTTCCGAAGGGTGAGGGGCGAGGTGGAAGATTCCTGAGTAATCAGGGGTGGCCTGCTTTAGCATAACCAAAGGCCATGCCTAGTAGAGCAGGTTCTTGGACCTCC
>VZQC01013657.1:967811-1000859 GCA_009823505.1 Rhizomys pruinosus | reverse complement strand
CTGGTGGGGTGGGCAAATGGGGGGGCACAGGTCTATATTTGTTAAAAAAATAAAAATAAATTTATGTAAAATAAAAAATAAAAGCTCACCTTCACACACACACGAAAAAAGACTCCAAATAGCTAAAGCAACTCTGAGTGAAAAATGCAATACAGGGGGGATTGATCTACCAGACTTCAAGCTATATTACAGGGCCATAGTCATAAAGACAGCCTGGTACTGGCACAAAAACAGACCTGTTGACCAATGGAACAAAATTGAAGATCCAAACTTGAGTTCATACAATTTCAGCCACCTCATATTTGACAAAGGGGGGGTAAAAAGCTCAATGGAGGAAGGATAGCATCTTCAGCAAGTGGTGCTGGCAAAATTGGATCACCGTTTGTAGAAGAATAAAATTAAACCCCTACCTCTCACCCTGTACAAAAATCAACTCCAAGTGGATCAAAGACCTCAACGTGAAGCCTGAAACCCTGAAGGTGATAAAAGAAAAAGTTGGCAACAACCTACAAGACATAGGTGTAAGAAAAGACTTTCTAAATCAGACAGCAGCTGCACAGGAAATAAGGTCAACATACACATAATAAAAGTTTTAAATACTATGTTCTTTAAACCCCACAGGTCAGGACTCACTGGCACCACCCATAATAATTATTCCTCTTTCCTCTGATGGTCTGATGGTGCATTGCTGCTCTTCGATCCTGTCATCTTGTTGCTGCTGATCCAGAACTCAGATCTCCAACAGCACCTACTTTCCCTCCTGCCTACACACACAGTCAACTTTTCTGGACAACCTCTGCCTCCCGAGCACTCATCATCCTGAAAGACCTCCTGCCTTCTAGGCCCACTGAACATTCTCCTCTTATACAGGAAACTAATTTTAGCATGCTGGTATCAATGCATTTGGTCCTCTCCTCCATAGCCTCCCATAGCAGTTTGCCGTAACTACTTCATTTAATTGGTATTGACACTGGCGGATAGCAGGGCCCATGAGGCCTGAGTTCCTGTGTCCTGGAAAAAGGGACTGGACAGGGACACATGATGTCTGCAGGAGAGTTTATCAAGAAAGAATAGCTTTCAAGAGAAGAAGCTGGTTGAAGTTTACCATTTCTTTTCCCACCCATCTCCATTCCACCAAGTTAACCTTGAGGGACCATCAGCAAACACAAACCACAGCCTATTAAATTCCTCAGGCCCCAGGAAACGAATTCCTATTGCTGTTTGGTCAAGTTCTCTAACCCCCAGAAGCCGTTCCTGAAATCTACTTCCCACACCCTTGCTAGTCAGGGAACACCCTGTTCTAAGTTGTGGATTTTAGTTGCAAAACCTTGAACTCTTGTTCAAGTCAATTTTATGGGGAAAGCAAGGTCACAGCCCCCCCCCCAAAAAAAAGTAGCTTCAGCTGGGACACACAGTGGCTCTGGAGCAGAAATTGCACAGGAGGTAGTTCCATCAAATGCAAGCGGCTGATGATTCTGTCTCCTATGTCAGTCAACCACTGGCTACAAGTCCTAACACAGGAATGGACCTTCCAGTCATGACAGCATCCCTCTGACTGTGGCGTAGAGGGGGTGTATGAGCACTCAGCACTCACAGAAGTTGGAAGATGAGTGCACCAGTCAATCAAAATGGGATGTGGGAGGGGCAAAGATCCCTAGACCCACCCACCAGCCTGTGAAGAAACAAAGAAAAATCACAAAAATTATTTACAGTTAAATGGCAGCCACAAATATTTTACATCAAAACTTGTTGTTGTAGCTGGTGTGAAACATGATGGTATAATTTACAGCCTCAAAAGCATATGTTAGAAATTAAAGAAGCCAAATGCAATTAGCAAGTCATTTGGCTGAAGGAAGAGTTCCAGAAAACACATAAAAACAGAAGGAAATATTAGCAACAAGAACAGAGAGACAACTAGACAGAACAGGAATTGATACCAAAGATCTAGATAATGTTGCTTTAAGAAATAATAGGGCTGGGGCTGGAGAGATGGCCTAGCGGTTAAGAGCACCGACTGCTCTTACAGAGGACCCGGGTTCGATCCCCAGCACCCACATGGCGGCCGAGAACCGTCTGAAACTCCAATTCCAGGAGAACTCCAGTTCCAGGGGAATCCGACACCCTCTTCTGACCTCCGCGGCATTGCACGACCCGGGTGCACAAACCTACATGCAGACAGTACATTCAAACACATACATAAATAAATAAAATTAAATTTTAAAAAATTAAAAAAAAAGAAATAATAGGGCTAAGACATAGCTAGGTTAGTGCAGTACTTGCCCAATATGCATGAAGCCCTGGGTTCTATCCCCAACACTACATAAAGTGAGCATGCTACTGCATGCCTACAAGCCTTCAGATGGCAATGGGCACCGTTAGCCATGACGGGCAACTCAGGAGCAGCAGTATGTCTTCCTGGGAACAGAAATTCAACTTTGAGGAACTGAGGTAGGTATCGAACTACAAGTTATACACATGGGTCCGGAGTCACTAAGGGTTAGAATGTGGGAAGTCAGAACATAGGTGGTTGTTAAGCTTATGACTGAGATGGTTCACCGAAGCTTCATGGCTCTGAAGAGGATGAGACGTATATAAATTACCCGAGAACCAGGACAACCCTAACAGTTACCTGTAGCCAAAAGGGGTCATCATGAAGGCACCCGATGCCAAGCCTGACCACTGACTGCTCCCCAGAGCCCTGGTGGGAGGAGAGCACCAACTCCTTCAGGTGGTCTTCTGAGGTCCACACGAGTCTTGCCGCACACACACACACACACACACACACACACACACACACACACACACAAATAAATAAAGTCTTTCCTGAGTATGGTGGCTTACAACCATAGTCCCAGCACATGAAAGACTGAGGCAGGAGCATTGCTGTGAATTTGAAGCCTGCCTGGGCTAAATAGTGAATTTCAGGCCAGTTTGGGCTGTGGAGTGAAATCCTATCTCAAATAAATGAAAATGCTATTCACTGAATAAAGTGAATTTTCTAAGTGGCAATGCCATACTTCTTACCCACCTTCAAATAAATAGCAACCAATATGAAAACTAAATAAAAAAAATGAGACTGCACTCATATCCAAGATTTAATATTAAGTTAAAAGCTAAGGTGTAGTACTATGTATAGTAAAGATACATAAGGAAAATAGTTCATATGTAGATAATTTCAAAGCAAATATAGGAAAAAATAGGAAATACATATACCAAGTTATAACCCTCTAGAAGTGGAATGGAACACACTGAAAAGAGCCTTCAGCTTGTGGAATGTTTTAGGTGGTGTGATTTGGAGTGGTTTTTTACCTTTTTCAGTATTTTTTAAACAAACATTTTTAAAATATCCTTTCAAAGACTTGGCTTCCAGAATATTTGTCAGACCCATGCTGAGGATATCTGACTTTACTCAGGACAAACTTGTATTCATTTGATACTCTGCTCACTTATGATTAACTCTCCAGTTTTAAATCTAGTTTAAGAGATTAGAAGTAAATGATCCTGCCTATATCCTCTTAAGCATTTTACCCAGAGACATGTTTCTCAGCTAGATTTTTCAAAAGAGACTGCTTCCTCTTAGGTGGAAAATCTTACCTTCACTTTACTAGATCTACAGACCACTTACAAATGGAGAAAAACAGGATACCTTTCAACTGGTGCACAGAGACAGAAGCTGTGGCATATCTAGCCAATGAAGTTCTACTCAGCAATAAAAACTAAGAAACCATATATGCAACACCTTGGATAAATCTCAAATGCATTTTGCTAAGTAGAAGAAACCATACTCAAATGGCTGTTGACTGTTAAATCTCATTTGTGTGTTTTCTGTAAAGAGCCAAGCAATAAGGATGGCAGAAAAACCAGTAAATATCAGGTGTTAAAGTATTGGCACAAGAGTATTTTTTTTTAATAATGAAAATTTTCTGTATTTTGTTTGTAGTTATATGTTGTATGCATTTGTCAAAATTCAGAATTATACATGACAAGAGTGCATTTTACTGTATGAACACTTTTAACTTTTAAATAAATGTAATTTTAATGGAACAACAACAAAAAAAAAAAAAACTGAGACTGCAGAGATGATGCAGCAGTTGTCTTCGAGAGAACCTGAGTTCTGCTCCCAACACATCAGATGGCTCACAACCACCTTCAACTCCAGCTCCAGCTCCAGAGTATCTGACACCCTTTCTGGTTATCCCAGCTATATACACTCAGTGTGTGTTCATACGTGTGCACATGCTCAGGCAAAACTTTGTAAAAGTTAAAACAAATAAATAGAATTGTGACAAGTGATTATTAAACCAGACAGAGCTGCCACTCCTAGCTTTAAGCTTACTGGCATTTCTGTTGTTGCAGCTTTGTTTTTTCATTTTATGTCACTTTTTTTTTAACTTCCAAACCAATGAATTTGTTAAACCAAAAAGGAGCACATGGCACCCATATCATTGGTCTTTTAAAAGGAAGATTGAGTTTGACTATGAGAGCCTGGGAAAGATTGTGTAACAATGTAATGGACTGAAGTCCCATTAGAGGAAAAAATCCACTTAGAAAGCTGCAGGAGCGCTCTGTGTTTAATTTCATAAACACGTATAAAATAACCCAAGCAGGAAAGCAATATCCTCCTACCTTGTAGACATTACAATCTTTGACGGCTGTGCAAAGTTTCTGATGTCGATTAACCACATCTGCTAAGGGCTCTCTGACTGGTGATTTAGACCCCTGCTTCCTGCTGAGGTTTGCTGTTCTACAGAATAGCCAAGGTGAACCAATCATATATAGAAGCACTCATACATAGGCTCTGCGGACACGGCATCTAACTCACATAGATTTTGTGCTTAACTGTCTTTGTTTCTTAAATGGAGGGAAAACAAAACTATTTTAACCCATTAGAAAGAAAGCATTAAATAACCCACAAGTTGAATTTTAGGAAAACTCCTTGAAAAATTGTGCATTTATTTCTGGGGATGTCTACATACAAAACTATATTGTGTATATAATCTAGTCTGTTTCCCAAAACACCATTATTTATATAAACTTCTAAACCTGTGTGTCTCTAAAAATATTTCATAAAATAAACAATGGTATTTTAAAATGGACTTGAGCTTTATCAAATAACATGCATATGAAATTGAAAAAATATACAATGGTGTTCATGTCCATGGTACAAACAGAAGAGTCTTCTATGTGCTGAATTTCTACCTAAGTCAAAGTGTTTCTTTTGTGCTTGTGGAAAATTCTATAAAAAGGATTCACATGTGAAATACTGCAACATGATATCATAAAGGAATTATGAAGTATCTAAATGCATGTTAATTACATAAAACACCAATCTAGTTACAAGACATGGTAAATGAACATTTAGAGTGTGTGCTAATACAGAAGTGTGAGCCTACATGTCCGTAATTTGCTCAAAACACAATAATTTTCCCTAAAGACATTTTAAACAAAATAAATCCTACATATTAAATGCTGAGTGTAATTTAATCTTTACTTTCTGCACCAAGAATCGCCCAGTACTATTATGCATATTGAAGACTGAAGAAACAAGAAAAACAGAAAGCAACACATGAGATTTCTGTCAATTTCTGAAGTTGACTGCAGTTAGTCCTTTTTGTGACAATAACTGAAACTGCAGATTAAAGTACATATTTCATCTGGTACAGCTACAGAGAACTGTGAGGTCCCTTCCCAGGGAAGAGCTGCCCAGCCAGCAGCTCAGGCTGCTGAGGCCCGTCTGGCTCCTCCTGATTTTTATAAGAGCTTCCCTTTCAGCAGACATTAGTTCTTTCCTAGCTCCCCATCTCCTGTGGGATATTATGACTCTTCAAAAACAGTGGTGGGGTTTTTTTTTCCTTCCTCAAAATACAGGAACACTATTCCACTCTTTCTTTGGCACTCAAATTTCTTGGGGCAAAATATGCAATTCCATGGGAGAAAATCAGACCCATCTACATATCAGGATATTTTTCAAAAGCAATGACCTTAGATTTATGAAAATCATATTCAATAACAAAGGCCTACATGTGGTCATTGCTTTAGAAAAACGGACTAACCTTTTTACAAATGGTTCCATTTGAAGAGGATATTATGTTATACTCACACATTAACACATATCTGCTTTGAACCGGAACACTATAAACCCACTGACAGCAAGCCAATTTTTCAGTGTTTGCATGCACATGGTTTCCTGATATGTGAGTCTTTGATTGATATTCATTCTTGTTCTCTCCCCTTCCCACTCCCCCCATCTCAGAAATATGCCATACCTCAAGTATATGGGACTTCAGGCTGTTAGCACAATCTGTACTCTGTCGTCACTTCAGGAAACAAGATACATCTCTTTTTTTTTTAAACAAGGTCTCCCCATAGCCCCAGCTGGCCTTGAACTCACTCTGTAGACCAGGCTGGCCTTGAACTCACAGAAGTCCACCTGCCTGTCTCCTGAGCACTACCATGCCCGGCTTAAAGACGATTCATAGCCACCATGTGGGTGCTGGGAATCAAACCTGGGTCCTCTGCAAGAGCAGTCTGTGCTCTTAAGCACTGAGCCATCTCTCCAGCCCCAATACATCTCATTTTTAATATAAGTAAAAATAATTTCCAGCCAGGCGTGGTGGTGCACACCTTTAATACCAGCACTTGTGAGGCAAAGGCAGGAGGATCTCTATGAGTTCAAGGCCAGCCTGGTGTACATAGGGAATTCCAGGACAGCTGGGGCTGCAGGGAGACCCTGTCACAAAAAGACCAAATAATAATAATTTCTTTTTCCATTTGGCAGAATACATGAGCTGTGGTGGGGTGGGGGACACGGGTCTAGATTTGATTAAAAAATATAAATAAATAAATAAATAAATAATAAATAAATAAATAAATTACCAAAAAAAGAAAGGAGAACTCCCTTAGGGGAAATGATAAGGGTGTTCTTGAAATTGAAATAGGAGGGGGCTGGAGAGATGGCTCAAAGCTTAGTTGGTCTTACAGAGAATCAGGGTTCGATTACCAGCACCTACCAGATGGCAAACAACAATCCATAACTGCAGTTCCAGGGAATCCAAAACCCCCTTCTGGCTTCTGTGGGTCATTTCACACACACGGTGTACACAAGCAAAATACTCATACACATAAAATGAAATTAATAAGGATGTTATTTTTTAAAAGAATTTATACTGAAATAAGAATATTAAAAAAAGCAAATCAAACATATACAAAAGCACACATCTCACTGGAGAGTATATATAAACATATAGGTTAAAGCCACACTGAACTGGTGCTACTTAGCTTACTTTTAACTCTAGCATAAAAGTCAAAAGATAAAAATTCATTAATACATATACAATATGAAAAGAAGCAAATTTTCACTACAGGTACACAAGGAGTCAAAGTGTAGTGGTTTATATGTTATATAAATTACCAACTGAATATTCCTATAAGATATTTTATGCAAGTCTCAAGGGAGTAAATACACAAACTCTGTAGTAAATACACAAAAGACAAAAGAATCAAAAGAAAACTATATACCATTAAACCAAAGAAGTGAAATATTGGAATATTAAAAATTACAAAATACAAAAAAAATAATGATTTCTTTTTCCTAATTTTTTGAGACAAGGTGTTGCACATAGCTCAGGCTGGCCTGGAACTCATGATGTACCTGAGAACAGCCTTGAACTTCTGCTTCTCCTACCTTCACCTCCTGAGTGCTGGGATTACAGGTATGTGCCACCATGCCTAGTATAAAAAATGCTGATAGCTTTTTTATTTTATAAAGAAATATGGGCCTCTAAGTCTCAGTGAATCAGTATTCAGAATACCAAGACATCTCATTTCTTAACATCTGCTCATTTGTTAACCATTGCTTCTCTGCACTGGGGTCTTACTCTCTGAACAACTCTAAAGAGGCTTCAGTGTATTCAAGCAGTGATGCAGCCACAAAGGACAGCTATCCATCTATCCTATGCTTTATGTTTCGTTCAAATGTGATGCTTCCTACTCAGTGATGAATTTGCCATTGAGTTGCTTTTGCTACTTGTGCAAAAAAAAAAAAAAAAGAAAGAAAGAAAAGTATAGAAATGGTTCTTTAGGAGAAATGTTTCAGAAGGATGCCTTCCTGTGTTTCTGCACTCACAATTTTCATTTTAGCTTGGGTTAGTTGAATGAATGGGTAGGTTGACTGGTTGACCAGTTGGTCGGCTGGTTGGTTGGCTGGCTGGTCAGCCTCAAGTTCAATATGTAAGCAAGGATGAACTTTAGTCCTTGACTCTCTTCTCCAATTCTGAGATCACTGGTGTGAAACAGCATGCCCTGCTGAAGGCACAGTTCTAAACACACTGGATTTCATCCTCTGTATCTAAGGTAAGTTACCTAGGGAAATTTTGCATTTATTTAATTTATTTATTTATTTGGGGTAAACGTATGTCACAGTGCATGTGTGGTGGTCAGAGGACAGCGCTCTGTTTTCACCATTGGGTTCCAGAGATTGAACTTGGGCCACTAGGCAAGTGCTTTACCTGCTGCCCTCTAAAGAGAGCATGCTGGATTTCTGAGCTATCCGTTGGGGTTGACAGTACAGTTTCATACAGTGTCTCTCCACGACTGTGCCACATCGTGAGATGGTGTGTTTTTATGTACCACAGCAAGCACAAGTACTTCCAGAATAAACAGAAGGGTGATCTTGTCATGATCTTCCTGTGAGTCTGACATTCTACTATTCAAAAACAAAATGCAAGAACAAGTCTTAAACAACTGGTGTTCTCCTGGCCACAGGAGACTCTAGAGGGTTAGTCATGACAGGGCCATATTTTACAACAGGAAGCTGACAGGCACACCACAGCTGCTTTAAAAGGTGCCAAGCCAGGCAAAACATGCTTCATCTGAAAATTATTTTAAAATCTTAATCTGCTTTGCAAAACTCCCAGTGTTCCAGTTCCACCAATAAACCAGTTATTTATCAATGTCTTAGAGATTGAAATGTGATTAAGAAATCAGTTGCATAAAATGAAAACTAAGAAATTGCAAAGTACACCCCAAAGCATTATACTGGATATTCCACAAAAGAGATGGGTCTCCCTTGTGCCTTTTCTCTAAAATGAACTGGAGGGCTGGAGAGATGGCTCAGCAGTTAAGAGCACTGGCTGCTCTTGCAGTGGACCCAGGCTCGAATCCCAGCACCCACATGGAATCAGACCCCCTCTTCTGACTTCTTCAGGCATCGCATGGCATGGGTGACTTAGATGGAGGCATAGCCCTCATACACATAAAATAAAAACAAGTAAAAGTTTTTAAATGATGCATGCCCCTTAGGCCAAGACCTCACTAATCTGCTCTATATGGGGTCCCCAAATCTGTCTGTAAGCTTCACTTGTGGACTGAGCTACCACAGGCACCCCAGTTTCCACAGAGGAAACTGCCACTTTTGAGCGGTGAACTGATTTTCAGCATTTGTTTGAGTCGCCCCAGAGTGATGTGTACAGTTTTAACTCCCTGTGAATGACTGCTTGTTTGGTTAGATGGCATATGGAATTGATTTTTATCTGTGCCATACATCTGCGGCCTGATTTAACATGGCAAGTTATTCAGCTCCTTGGTGGGTCCCAGCAAGATCTTGTCAGCAGGTATTAAATTATGCATATAAGAAAAGACTTCCCCATTTTTAAAACATTTATTATTGTGCCCTATAAGCTCTTTGAAGTGTTCTTAAAATTTCAAAATTTATTTTCATGTAAAATGTCAATGCTGTGTTTCCTGAGGACAGCTGGAAAGAGGTTCCCCAAACCTAAGTGAGCTCCACAATGAAATGAAGGAAGAACAAAGAAATGTGCCCATTAAAGAGAGAAAGCTCCCCACCTGGCCCAAGAGAACCACTGGAGACTAGCTCCCATTTCTCCTAGTCAGTCCCACACTTTCATATGATATTTGAATTATTAACCTCAGATCCCACAACAGTGTTGGAATTTCAGTGTGATGGCTTCCTGTAGCCCACCTGTTACACTGTCTTGTCTGGAAATCAGGCCTCAGCGAGAAAGCACAACCCAGACTGCTTCCTCCTGGATCCCAGATTACCAGACCCTGGGTCACAATCTCCTGCAGATACTGTGATGTCATAGTCTCTGTTCACACTTTCTATTTGTGGAAAAACTACAATAGATTTGATGAAAAATATATTTATTTTCTATATTACTTTACTATATATAGCAGACAACTATTTTGATTCCACTTGGTTGCTTATGAAATCTGAAGGGGGAAATAATTTTTTAAGTTTACAATTAGTAACAAATCTTATAAAGGCACTGAAATTTAGAATTTTCCAGTTTAAAGCTAAAAATATATTCTTTAAAATGAGAAATATATATTATTTCTATATTTAAGGAAGAGAGGCAGCATCCCTAACAATGATCATCAAGCTAACAGAATGATCTTTCCTTGTCTACACCTCACAAAGTGAAACTTAGCCAGTCCATGAATTGTAATCAGGAACTAGAGAACATTTTTAAATTTCTTTCAATAATTTTCACTAGATGCTGAATATTTAAGATTAAATCTTCTTGAAAAGCTAAACATAAATGACAAGGAGATTAGATAGATGATAGAGAAAGAAATAGAGCTATTAATAGATGATAGACAAATTGATTGGCTATATGATTGATAGATTGGTGATTGATTGATTGACTGATTGGTGACAAGTATATTGATAGATGGATGATAATAGATGATATAGATGTAGATGATATATAGATAGATGTAGATTATAGAAGATATATGGATATATTAGGTAGACAATAGATGATAGATGATTGATATGGATAAATGATAGATAGGTGATAGGTGGATAATAGATTTATAGAACATAGATAGATAGATATAGATAGAGATAGAGTAGATTGATTGATTGATTGATACATAGATAGATATCCCTAGCAACCATGACATCTCTGATAGAAACAAATCCAGAAGCTAGGAAACTGGGCAGTCACAAACTCTTCTCAAAATCTACATTTTCCTCCCAATTATGCTTTTTTATTTTGTAAAAATTTTTTGGTCTTGGGCTGGAGAAATAGCCTAGCGGTTAAGAGCACCGACTGCTCTTGCAGAGGACCCGGATTTGATCCCCAGCACCCACATGGCAGCTAAGAACCCTCTGTAATTCCAATTCCAGGAGAAATCCAGTTCCAGGGGAATCCGAGACCCTCTTCTGACCTCCGCGGCATTGTGCGTCATGGGTGCACAAACCTACATGCAGACAGCACATTCATACACATACAAAAAAGTAAAAATAAAAAATAAGATAAAAATTTTTTTAAATTTTTTTGGTCTTTTTGAGACAGGGTCTCCCTTTAGTCCCAGCTGGCCTGGAGCTCACTATGTAGACCAGGCTGGCCTTTAACTCCTAGAGATCCGCCTACCTCTGCTTCCAGAGTGCTGGGATTAAAGGCATGCGCCACCACGCCCAGCTTTTTTATTAATTTTTTAATCAAGAAAAGCACTCAATCGTAGCCAATATTGAGTTTTCCAATATAATAACATATAGGAGAGAATGGGACATTCCTGAGGAAGACAGACCCGACTGGCCCACTGAAAATCCCCAGGTTGTCCAGAACTTGCTCTTTGGCTCCCACCTGAGTGTGCCATGATGGACGCCTACAAGCCATCCACTGAACGTGTTCATCACGGGTGCCCTGGATAAGTATTTTCTCCAACCAAAATGAGTGCCTGAGGCTGATTTCACTCCACTTACAGTGGATTTTGGTTAAAGAGGAAAAAGGACTGCCAACGGGCTTTGGGAGCACTTTGATCTATTGCTGTCTCCAAATTATCTCTGAAACTAAATTGCAATTTGTTCAGACAACAGTTTATTGCTTTAAGATAATCCATGTTTTCCTATTACCAATGCTTTACAAGCCCATGTTTTCCTAGATAAGTGCTTTAGAACACACTGTTGTTAATGCTATCACATCCAAGGCTACATAGCAGGAGCAATCCTACTTTTTTCTCCTTCACAAACACAGGTAGCTGACTGCATCCCACTGCAAATTCTTCTCTGTCTCTCTTATTTAATTTTTCTTAAGAAAAAATTTAACTTATGCCATAAAAATAGCCATTCCTTTGTAGCTAAAAGTTACCTAATCTTCCATTTGGCCTCTATTTTTAATATTCAACACAGCATTCCACCACATTCCCCCATTCTACATAACAGAGGCCATATGCTTAGCATTCAAGTATTACAGTGCTTTGTTTTCTGTATACATCCCTTGTATTCTGTTTCAAAGCTGTCTATGCCACAGCAGAAGAGTCTTTGTTTTGTTCATTATCTTCATTTTCTTGAGGGCTTGTGACTGTCACTTCTGGCCTGGGTGGTTTTTGAGAATCTAAATCAGCCTGGAAGAAAAATAGACCAAAACGAAGATATTTAGCTCATTGCTCTATGAGGATAATAAAATTTACAAATAAAAAATTTACATGAAAAATTTCCATTTGGCCATGTAAGCATTCGACTGCAAGCTGTCCCTCAGGATCCCTTGTGCTCTTTCCAATTACTCCAATATGTGCTTTAAAAGCACAGAATCAGAGACTGCAGGGATGGCTCAGCAGTAAAGAGAATGTATTGCTCCTGCAGGGAACAATAGTTCCCAGCAACCACGCAGGGTTGGGTGGGTAGCTCACAACTGCCTGTAACTCCAGCTTCAGAGGACTTGATGCCCCCTTCTGGCCTGCATGGTCAGTGGGCATGGTGAGCGCATGTGAACACACACACACACACACACACACACACACACACACACTTTAAAAATAAAATAAAAGCACAGAACCAGCCAGGAATGGGGGCCCACAACTGTAATGCAAGCACTTTGGAGGCAGAGGCAGGAGGATCAGGAGTTCAAGACCAGCCTCACCAACAGAATGAGCTTGAGGCCAGTCTGTCTCAAATACCCAAAATAAACAAATGAAATAAAAATACAGAATGCTTTCATGATGCAGGGTTTATTGCACTCAAATTTCCTCTATTTTCCTTTTATGTTTTCTGTCCAAAGGTGTATTTATATTTTCAGGTATTTTTTCAGAAGTGAAGAAAAGGCTCCTTCACTTCCCTCCTGCCTCATCGACCAGCATGTCCCCGATGACTCTGAGTTTTAGTTTCCTGCCAGAATTGAAAACTTCATGGTGAGCAAGGCACCAAGTGCCACTGTACCAGAGTCTGGTAGATAAGAGCGGGGCAGAAAAATCAGAACATAGAAGCTTTCTCCAGTATGAACTCCATCCTATCCTGTGCTATTAGTGATGTCTTCTCCTTTATAATTCATCTACCCATTAGTCTAAAGCTGAGATGTGAGGCGAGAACTTGTTAGTTTTCAGACTCCATCTATGAAATCCTGGTGGCTCCACAGCCCCACGAGGACCACCAGACTAGGGGACAAGAGCAGATCCCAAGCCCACAGCTATGATTTATGTTAAAAAAAGATAAAGAAAATATGTGTGCACATGCAAGCATCATGTAAGTATGTGCATATATGCAGACATGTCTGTACATATCCATGTATACAGATTTGTGTATGTATATGTATAATTCCACATGCATATATACATGTGTACACATGCATGTGTTTATATGCATGTATGTACTTGTTTAAGCATATGTCTGTGTACATGTGTATGTAGATTCGTATATGTGTATGCATATATGCACATGTGTTCACATGTGCGTGTGTATATTGGGTATGCATGTGTGTATGTGTATGTATGCACATGCATGTGTTTATATTTGTGCATGCATTTATATATGTGTGTCTGTATGTGCACATGTGAGTGTATATGTGTGGGCTATATGTATGTATATCTGCATGTGTCTATGCATGGGTCCATTGTACCTGGCTATCTGCATGTGTAATTTCATATGTGTGTGTGTACATTCCCAGGTCTCTACCTTCCTTCACACTGCTACCTTGCAAAGGGTCTCCAGTGCAATCTTGATATGGTATAAACTCTGGATCTCATAGATGTCAGGTGCTATTATGAATTTTCTTCTATTTCCTGCTATTTTCACTTGTCACTTTACATGAGAACTGCCACATGTGACAAAATGCCACATGGTGATATGAAGTTTTAGTCATTTTATGAGTAAAGTATCTTTTTGGAGAAGTCAGTTGTTGAGCTTGACATGAATTTGTCATTCATGCAAACTTGGATGTTCACACACATGGTACACTTAAAGCACTAAAATACATGAGGGTGGCCAAAGACAAAACTGACCATCATTGCAGGGGAGGGGTGACTTGGACAGGACTCCATGCTCTGTAAGTAACTTCTCTATTGGATATTTGATTGGTCCTTCAAATCCCTAAAGAGCAACTTCTCTATCTAAGACCTGGGCTCACCCCCTCACACACACAGACACCCTCAAGTCCCTAAAGAGCGACTTGTCTAAGACCTGGGCTCACCCCCTCACACACACAGACACCCTCAAGTCCTTAAAGAGTGACTTCTCTAAGACCTGGGCTCACCCCTTCACACACACAGACACCCTCAAGTCCCTAAAGAGTGACTTCTCTAAGACCTGGGCTCACCCCTTCACACACACAGACACCCTCAAGTCCCTAAAGAGCGACTTCTCTATCTAAGACCTGGGCTCACCCCTTCACACACACAGACACCCTCAAGTCCCTAAAGAGCAACTTCTCTAAGACCTGGGCTCACCCCCTCACACGCACAGACACCCTCAAGTCCCTAAAGAGCGACTTCTCTATCTAAGACGTGGGCTCACCCCCTCACACACACAGATGCCCTCAAGTCCCTAAAGAGTGACTTCTCTATCTAAGACCTGGGCTCACCCCCTCACATACACAGACACCCTCAAGTCCTTAAAGAGCAACTTCTCTAAGACGTGGGCTCACTCCCTCACATACACAGACGCCCTCAAGTCCCTAAAGAGCGACTTCTCTATCTAAGACCTCGGCTCACCCCTTCACACACACAGACACCCTCAAGTCCCTAAAGAGTGACTTCTCTAAGACCTGGGCTCACCCCCTCACACACACAGACACCCTCAAGTCCTTAAAGAGTGACTTCTCTATCTAAGACCTGGGCTCACCCCCTCACACACACACATCCTCAAGTCCCTAAAAAGTGACTTCTCTATCTAAGATCTGGGCTCACCCCCTCACATACACAGACACCCTCAAGTCCCTAAAGAGCGACTTCTCTATCTAAGACCTGGGCTCACCCCATCACACACACAGAGACACTCTTCTTCAGGCTCTTAACAAATTATATAACCCAGAACTTAACTGATGCCCAATCCTAAAGCCTATTTCTATCTTATTTTTAAATGAATTTCTTTTTAACTGACAAAAGTATATATATTTATGGTTTAGCACATGATGATGTGTGTGCACACATTGTGGACCAGCTAACTTGAGAGGCTAAACACAAGCATCACCTCAGAGCTGGTGTTTCAGGGGGATAGAAAACCTCTCTGGTCCAAGAACCACTCAGGTCACTGTCAACCCTAGCCACTCTGCTGTACAATTCAACTCTAGAACTTAGTCCTCAGATTTGAATTTCTCTCAGATTTGAATTTCTCTGTCCTTTGACCTATGTCTCCCCAAACCCAAGGCTCAGTGTGCTTGGTAACCCATGCTCCTCTCTGCCATCAGCTCCACTTCTTAAATTCACATGGCCACAATCCTGGCTTGACTTCCCATAACGTTAGTCCTCTGACTTGACGCCTGTTGTTACAAATTACAGGAATAGTTCCAAAAGCTACGCTTACAGAACACAGAAGGGCCGGAATCCATCTCTTTCTGTGAAGTCTAACTAGGTCACACATTGAATGAGGCTAGTCCACTGGAGGAGGGCACACCAGGCTTCCTATGGAGCCCACATACTGTTAGTTTCTGATTTTATATCCTAAGCTTTCATCAAAGGCTGTTGCAACAGGGAGACTTGTGAAAGCCACTACTGCCATTGCCAAACACACAACCCCAAGGACTCTGTGGAACTCCATGTGAGAAGTGTGTTCCTCACAGAGTCATCATGTGATCATTTCACCCTGAGTGAAGATGAAATGAGAGACAGGCTGAGACTTTCAATTTCAATGTTTAAAAATATTTTGGAGAAACGTACAACGGAATACAGATGACTTTGTACTGGCTCTTGAAACCTGGTCATGGGAACACTTTGTACCGTGCTGCTGTTGAACTTTTCCCCCTGTGTATTGCTGCAGTGAAGCAACCCAGTACCTGGTATGTTGGAGGCTCAACTAATCCATTTAATGTGGGCTAAATAAAATAGAATTTAATTCCTCTAAAGAGCAAAGAAGTCACTGTAATGGCAAAGATGTTCTTTAAATTAGGCCAAAGGCTCACTGATCTTGCTACTATCTTTTAGTTTGTTCTTTCCTGGTCTTAACTTATTCATATTGTTAGCATTTCTCTCTTTTATTGTAGATGTTCTAAAAGGGCTCTGTAAATCTTTTGAATAATGAGGTAGAGGATGGATGGAGGATGGATAGTGGATGGATGGATGGATAGATGGATGGTGGATGGATGGATGGAGGATGGATGGATGGATGGAGGATGGATAGATGGATGGATGGATGGATGGAGGATGGATAGATGGATGGATGGAGGATGGATAGATGGATGGATGGATGGAGGATGGATGATGGGTAGATGGATGGATGGATGGATGGAGGATGGATGGATGTATGGAGGATGGATAGATGGATGGATGGATAGATGAAGGATGGATAGATGGATGGATGGATGGATGGAGGATGGATAGATGGATGGATGGATGGAGGATGGATGATGGGTAGATGGATGGATGGATGGAGGATGAGTGGAGGATGATGGATGGATGAGGGATGGATGGAGGATGGATGATGGATGGATGGAGGATGGATGGAGGATGGATGGATGGATGATGGATGGAGGATGGATGGATGGATGATGGATGGAGGATGGATGGATGGAGGATGGATGGAGGATGGATGGAGGATGGAGGATGGAGGATGGATGGATGATGGATGGATGGAGGATGGATGGAGGATGGATGGAGGATGGATGGATGGATGGAGGATGGATGATGGGTAGGTGGATAAATGGGTGGTACATCACATTTGTACACACACATTTGTGCACACATATTTGTACACACATATTTGTACACACGCATTTGTGCACATATACATTTTGCACACACATTTGTGTGCACACACATTTGTACACATATTTGTACACATGCATTTGTGCACACACACATTTGTACAGACACATTTATGTGCATACCCATTTGTACACATATTTATAGATACCCATTTGTGCACACACATTTGTGCACACATGAGCCAAAGCAATAGCAAGTACCTCATCTTGTTCCTTGTCGGCTCCTTGAGACACTCTCTCCTCATCTGCTGTAGGTTGAGGCTCATTAGCAACCTGGTCCAACTCTTCACCATTTTCTTCATCAGTGCCTCCATTTACCGGAGAGGGACCTGTCTTGTCTTCTCTGTCGTCTGCAGTCTCCTCAGCTTGCTCAGAGGCATCGGCATCACCATCACCTCCACCTCCATCTTCGACTTCACCATTCATTCCTGAAAAGTCCTCTTCCCGTTTGGCATCTTTGCTTGCTTTCTCTCCATCTTCTTCCTCCTCAACTATTTCTGCTGGCCTCTTAGAAAGCAAAAGAAATAATGGGTAAAAGTAAGAAGCATAACAGAGACCTTGCATTGCACGTTAGAGAGATGTGATGATTAGTCCAGTAAAGCTTCCTTACAGCCGTGTAGTACTTTACAGAGTACTGAGTGCTTACTTCACTGAGCATCTGCCATGCACAGTCCTTAAAAGTGTTTTCTGGCTGGGCATGGTGGTGCACGCCTTTAATCCTAGCACTTGGGAGACAGAGGCAGGTGGATCTTTGTGAGTTCAAGGCCAGCCTGGTCTACGGAGTGAGTTCCAGGACACCTGGGGCTACAGGGAGACCCTGTCTCAAAAAGACAAAAAAAAAAGTGTTTTCTGGTTTAATTCTCACAAAGATCCTGTTAGGTTGCGTTATTCCTGTCTTAGAAATGAGAAAACTAAGGTACGGAGGAGAGCTAGGCATCCAGCCAGAGGCTCCACTGGAAGAGCTGGAACTGAAACTAAGCTTGTGGCTCATCATCACATGGCAGACAAGAAGCCAAACAGCAGGCCCTGGGACACTGTCTGTTTTCAGAATACCTGACCCAAGGATGCAAGCAATACAGAATTAAGATTCTGGAAAATCAAATCAAGTGTATTTACTACTATTTGATTTAAAAGAAAACGACACCAAGTTCCAAACCAAACAATGTAAAGAGAGAAAGGCCAGGGTTCAAGTCCTGGCCAGGACCTTTCTATCAGCCCCCTGACTTCTGTGGGGTCTTGGACCATAAGAGTCCCATGGGGAACACATGAGATGCATTATTACAATGCAGAGACCAGTGCCCAGCACATCACGGATTTTGGGACACAGGGAATTCTCTCTCCATTTGCTATGACACTCGTTCCTGGGGCCATCATTTCCATCCAACAGTAACAGTGTAGTCTTAGGGCAGAAAGAACACAGGGCTTGTTGTATGTCCGCCTCCTGCACCTGCCTCTTTCCAGCTTTCTGATGCTGCTGGACCTGTCACTACAGCTTCCTGTCTTTGGTAAAATAAAGGTGTGCGATTCAATTAGCCTGCTCCTTTCCAACTCCGGAAATCAATTCTCTTCTATTTAAAAAAATAATCACTTATAAAAGTTACCATCACTTTGAAAGAAGAGGAGCAGACCAACAACTTAGACTAAATTCTGCACAATACCATTTTGAAGAAGGGAAAAACTGGAATGACTGAATTCTTATCTTCTGTTAAAAATAAGCTCTCTAAATCCAGGAATGGTGGCTCATGCCTATAATCCCAGCATTTGGGAGTGTGAGGCAGGAGGATCAAGGCTTTAAGACCACCCTGGACTACAAACTAAGTTCTAGCAGGACAGCCTGAGCTACAGAGTGGGACTTGTTTCAAACAAATAAAAAGAAAAGACATCTGGTTTAGCTATATGATATTAAAGATTCACTTTAAAATGAAGGGAAAAAATGCGGTGTTCACAAGGGGATTGGGAAAAGCACAGCATGTGTCATTACCCTGACTTAACACCCATGGATGTTCACGTCCAACAATACAGAGTCCTGGTTATCTGGGAATGTGCCATCCAGGGGGGGAAGCTCCTAGGAAGCCCAAATGCCAGACAGAAACTGGAACTGGGAAAGGGATGAGTCCAACGAGTGCAGGTGAGCGAAACTCCAGTTTTCAGTGGAGACAGCTTCCATCTCTCCGCCACACCCTTGTCTCATCACTCACAAGTCATTAGGGCAGCACACTTCAAGAGATGAGGAACACAGCATTGGGAAGAAGGAGGTGGCACCATCCCCAAAGCAAAACAGAGAGCCTGGTGTGGTGGCACATGCTGTGGTCTGGACGAAGAAGCAGAGGCAGGGGGATCACTACAAGTTCAAGGACAGTCTGATCTACATAACAAGTCTCAAAAAACCAAAAAGCCAAAAAAAAAAAAAAATCAAACATAGGACACATTACATGTGGAAAACAGTTGTGTTTTTATATAATAACCATAAACAATCCTAAGAGAAAATTACAAAAGCAATTCTACTTACAAAAGCACCAAAAAGAATAAAATATTCAGGCCGGGCATGGTGGCACATGCCTTTAATCCTAGCACTTGGGAGGCAGACGTGGGAGGATCTCTGAGTTCAAGGCCAGCCTGGTCTACATGGCAAACTCCAGGCCAGCTGGGACTAAAGGGAGACCCTGTCTCAAAAAGACCAAAAACAAAACAAAACAAAAAGAATAAAATATTTACAAATTAACTGCATCAAAGAAATGAAAAATGTGTATGATGAAAGTTATGAAACATGACTCTAAGATACTAGAGAAGATAAGTGTATTCCAGATTCATGGTTTATAACTCTTGAGCTCAAGATAGCAAGGCTACCCAATGTGATCTGCAAATTCAGAGTGCTTAACGGTGCAAGAGCAAACCCACAGAGGTCCCTGCAGTCCATTTCTTATCCCTTTGATATGAATGAAGAAAACCAGAACCAACAGCGCTTACACCACCTTGCAGCAGGAGACCAGACAGGCCTAGTGTCTGAGCCCCCAGAGGCAGATCCCAAAATCCTGGTATGCCTCTGTTGTGATTTAAATGAGAAGTGTCTGCTGTTGGCTCATATACTTGAACACTTGGTCTCCAGAGGGCAGTGCTGTTTGGGGGGGGAAGGGGGTTACGGAGGAACCACGTCACTGAGAGTGGGTTTTGAGGGTTCGTGTCCTTGGCCACTTCCTGCTTCTAGTACGTATGGTTGAGTGGTGACCTGTCAGCTTCCTGCTTCTGGTGCTACTCCTTCCCCACCACTATGGACATCTAGCTCTGTGGAACTGTAAGCCATAGAAACCTTTGTTAAGTTTCCTTGGTGACAGTATTTTATCACAGCAAAAGAAAAGAACTAACATATCTCCTTAAACAAATATCCCCAAACACTGCAGTGTTTGTCACCTGCTGCCGTGGGGACATGCTGTATACTTCTGGTGGCCAAAGGAAGTGACATCAACACTACATGGCAGTTTCATGAAAACCAAGAATCTGTGGGCATTAAGCAAAGGCATCTGGTGTGATCTGAGGGGTAAACACTGTCAGGACTGTTGAGAGGTGTTGGAAACAGTACCAAACAGAAACCCAGAAGAAATACCACAGCGCCGATGTCTGTGAAGAGCAGGTTTCTTTCTGAACTATCTCAAACAGATGTAGAATAGCACATCACTGGCCTAGAAATCTTTTCATTTGTCCTTTTTCTGAACTTGCTTTAGTTGGCCACCACCTGTACCTGTGCTGGCAGTGACCTCAGGAAGGGAAGACAGCTCTCCGCCAGTTCTAACAAGACCAACACCTTTTTCCCTAAACCTGCGGCCTTGGGACCTCAGTACAGTTCTCCTTACGACGCGCGAGAAGTCGTATATAATTCGTAATGAAAAAAGGAGCAAGAGAAAAAGCTCACAAGTTGCTGAGGAGCCTAGGCACAGCCCGCACTTCTCTGAGTGCTTGTTACAGTCGATCGAGATGACTACGTGTCAGCGAGAAAAATCTATTTTCCTGACATCTAGATTTACATCTAATAATTAATTATAAAGCAAGAGTGTGATCTTTCTCTTTTTTTTTTCTTTTAGGTTTTGTCTTTCCTCCCCTTAATATTAGCCTCTTTCTTTAACCAATTCCAGATGTTTTTGTCTCACTCTTTATAGAGGGCTAGTGTGTCCCTAATACCCTAGCACCTAGCCCGGGGCCAAGCCTGGTCCCTGGCATCACATACCTAGCCAGCAGCATTATACTCTTGTCCTGGCATTTGCATCAGGCTTCCAAGCTCAGCTACTTAACAGTCATCCAGTGAAGCCACAGCTGGCTAGCTCAACTTAAAGAGGTGCAAGATTTTCAAAGTGGAAGACCAATTTTATCAGTCTAAGTAAAATGATAACATTAGTCAAAAGGCTTAATAATTCCCTAAAATATACTGAACCTGGAACAAGATTCACTATTACTGTGATACTAAAATTCAGGGCAAAAAAATATTCTGCTCTGGCAGATCTGTAATGAATAAATGAAAAGCAACATCCTTTTCTGGTGTAATCTCCTCTGAAGAAGGTATTAAATTATTAAAGATGTTTCCAGCATATATATCAGTCTAACCATCCTGGAAGAAACATCTGGTTTGCACCTACCTGCACCCCCACACACACATACACAGATACATACACAGATGCATGCATACACACACACACAAAGACATGCATAATCACAGACATGTGCACATGCACCTGTGCACACACATGCACATACCTACACACTCACACGTTTGTATATACATGACCACACATGCACACACAGCTAACAGCTATACCATGCTAAGGCTCTGCTAAGAAATAAGCCTCCCTCCTTCATGAGGTGGGTATCAGGGTGACAGTGCTGCATAGCTATTTAGTGCCCAATTTAAACTTTCACTGTTGGAGAAAGGAGAGAGAGGCATATTAGTCACTTTTCTGTCGCTGTGATAAAACCACTGTGAACAAGGGAACTTATAAAAGGAAGAGTTTGTGCCGGGCGTCGTGGTGCACGACCCACGACCTTTAATCCTAGCACTCAGGAGGCAGAGGCAAGCGGATCTTTGTGAGTTCAAGGCCAGCCTGGTCTACAGAGTGAGTTCCAGGACAGCTGGGGCTACAGGGAGACCCTGTCTCAAAAAGACCAAAAAATAAAATAAAATAAAAATAAAAGGAAGAGTTTATTTGAGCATATGATTGATGGTTCCAGAGAATTAGAGTCCATTGTAGTGCAGAGGCATGACGGCAGGAGCTGGAGCAGGAAGCCGAGGTTCACCTCTTCAAGTGGGCACAGGAAGCAGAGAAAGAGCAACTGGAGACTGGCAAGGCTTGAATTCTCTCTAAGCCCGCCACCAGTGACATACTTCCTCCAGCATGGCCACACCTTCTAAGATCTCCCAAAACAGCACCTCCAACTGGGGACAAAATGTCTGAATACTTGAAGCCTATGGGGGACATTCTCACTCAAACCACCACAAGAGGCTAACCTCAATTACAAGACTCAAGGAACTCGGAAAGCGCCAAGTCCACTCACAAATTTGAGGCTAGCTCAGATCTGAGAGGACCAGGTGAGACCATCTACAGACCCAGAGAGCAAGCAGGTGATAATGCATGTTTAAGATGGTTCCCTCCAATTTCTGTGCTATTGAAAAGGAGGCTTTGAGAGTTATCCGAGGAAAACCCCTAGTTCGGGGCCAGAGAGGTAGATCAGTTGATTTGTAGCATGCACAGAGCCCCGGATAGACTCAGGGGCATGTCTGTAACTCCAGGACTCAGGATGTGGAGGAGGGGGGGGTCACAAGTTGAAGGTCACCCTCAGCTGCATAGTGAGCTTCAAGCTGGCATGGACTACAAAAGACCTCGTCTAAAAGACAAACACACTTTAAAAGCCACTAGTGCAGGGTTTGCAGTAATGGATGCATGAAACCATTCCCCAGGGAGCCCCACATGGAAACAGAACTGACATTCAGATTAAGACACTTGGGCCAGGGAGGTGGCTCTAGCCACCGATCCTGAAGACCTGAGTTCAATGCCCAGAATCCACACAGTAAAGAACAGACTGTTGAAAGCTGTCCTTCAACCCACACATGTCCACTGTGGAAGACAAATAAACATAATTTTTTAAAAGATAAGACTCTTGGTTTTGTGAGTTGATACAGTTAAAATGTAAGCAGACATGTGACTCTGGCTCCACTGAGATGGTGAGGGCCAGTTTTCATAAACTAATCACACTCCTCCTTAGCTATGTCAGTTATTCTTGGCTTTCGAATTCTCCAGCATACATTTCTTTAGCAACAAATTTACCATTTCACATATTTGTTTCTGAACTACTGTCCACTTTCTTCTTTTTAATTTATTTTTATTTTATGCTTATGAGTGCCCTGCCTGCATGTAAGTAGACACATGTTGAATATATTCTCTTTAAATCTATGCTATAAACGTTCAGGACAATCACTTACAAAAGGCTTCAGGGCTCCGGATTTTACATAGGGTGGTGTACTTTTTTGATACTATGCAATATTCATATGAAATTAAATTTGAGTTTTTCCTAAATTCTAGGATCTTATAGTATGGTAAACAAAATTCTATTTTATTTATTATAAAGCACCAAGCCATCACTATTGTTACAGGATTTTCAAGAATTTTCAACAGGAGTAGATTTCAAATTAAATGTAGAGTTTAAGCAAATCCTGAAATTAAGTGAGGCTGTCTCAATATTACTCTTTATTTTTTGTTTTGTTCTCTTTTATTTTTGATGTGGTACCAAAGACTGAATCCAAGAACTTGTATATTCTAGACAAGTGTTGTATGAATGAGCTAACTCTCCAGCCCCATAACTCCTTATTTGTGGAGCATCTTTTTTTAAATTTTATTTATTTATTAATTTTTATGTGTATGAATGTACTGTCTGCATGTAGGTTGGTGCACCTGTGTCATGCAATGCCACGGAGGTTAGAAGAGGGCATCAGATTCCCCTGGAACTGGAGTTAAAGATGGTTCTTAGCTACCCTGTGGGTGCTGGGAATTGAACCCTGGTCCTCTGCAAGAGCAGTAGGTGCTCTTAACTGCTGAGCCATCTCTCCAGCCCCTTGAAGCATCTTATTGGTAGGTATCCTACGCCCTTTCAAAACTCATTAAGACATTGATTTCAGAAAATGCTATTTTGTGAAATAGCTTGCAAATGTAAGAAAAATCTGAAATGGAGCCTTGAATATCATGGTTTTTCCTAAAAGAAATGTAGTGCGTTGTTGTCATTGTATTCTCATTGTATTCTCAGTTTTGCTCTTGCTTTGATCTATGTGGTACCACAGTGAGTTGGACTTACAGATTGATAGTATTACATTTTCTTACTAGTCATAGAAGATGGCTGACAGGATAGAGAGAATACAAAATGTTATGGGTCAATTTTAGAGTTTTGTTGTTCAGGACTGGGCATCAGATGCAGGGCTTTGAGCATGCCCAGGCGAGGTCTTTACTGCTGAGCCACATCTTCATCTCCAACAAATCTTGCATTATATTTCCCCCATTTACTTTATTTGGAAGTATGTATACCAGTACAGTAAAAGTAAATTTTAGAGACAATGAATAGCATGAGTTTAGCTGTCAGGAGTTCATCACCAGGAGATGTGAGATTGTTTACATGACAGAGCGGCTCAGAGCATCAATGGAATGGGCAGCGTCATGTGATTCCAGTTCAACTGTGACTTCTTAACTAACTGTACTTCTCAGCCAACTATACTTTTCCAAGATGAATAGAAGCTATTTTTTGTTCTGTTGTTCATTCTGTTCTGTCAATCATGTTAGAATGCCTCTCTAGCTGTTTCTTACAATTTGTACCAATACAGCTGTATAACAGGTCGTCTACTGTTTCATAGGTTTGAAGAGGCTACAGTTATTTGTTGGCATTACTTTGTTCTTATCACCTTGCCTTTGACTGAATAAAGGTAATGCTGTGTCTGTAAAAAAAAAAAAAAAAAAGTAGACACATGTTCATGCTAGCAGAGGTCAGAAGAGGATGACAGTTTTCCTCTGGAACTGGAGATGGTTGTTAGCTGCCATGTGGATGCTGGGAATTGAACCTGGGTCCTCTGCAAGAGCAGCCAGTGCTCTTGATGGCTGTGTCATCTCTCTACCCCCCCCCCACTTTCTAAGCAGTGGAGATGTTCTGCCAGGAGACAGACAGCAGCAAAGGTGACTTCCATGCACCAAGGCAGGCTCACACAAGTCCTGGCCTTCAGCTGTAATGGCAGATTGCGTGGCCAGTTGAAGTGTAACCTGACAGCACGCTGGTCCTCAAACCACAGTTACCTCTAGCTGCGCCTGTCATCTTCCCAACCTGTGTAACTGTCTCCAGTGCACAGAAGGGGACAGAGGGGAAGTGTCCCAGATTGCTGAAAGTCCACAGCAAGTCGTGACAACATTCGACATCATAAGAGGCAAATACAACACCAGACTGAAGGGAGAAGCTAGACCCTGTGTCTCTGCACCTCTGTCTCTTCACCCTGATGGTGTTTCTAATAAATGCAGACTTTAAAAACAGACTCTACTCCCTTGATGTGGAGGTGTGATCTTCCGGGTAGCCTCAAATCAGAACAAGGCCCCATTTCCTCATAGTTCAGATGAACCCTCCGCAGCTACTGCTCTCTGCAATCTTTTTCAGTCCCAGTACCTCAGAGGGAGGCTGTATTTGAAGATAGCCTTTAAAGGGGTGACTAAGTAGATGAATTCACCGTAACATAGCCCCTGTGACTGGTGTCCTTATACAAAGAAGTTTCAGGGCTGGAGAGATGGCCTCGCGGTTAAGAGCGCTGACTGCTCTTGCAGAGGACCCGGGTTTGATCCCCAGCATCCACATGGCGGCTAAGAACCATCTTTAACTCCAGTTCCAGGGGAATCTGACGCCCTCTTCTGACCTCCGTGGCATTGCACGACATGGGTGCACACACCTGCATGCAGACAGTACATTCATACACATAATAAAATAAATAAAATTTAAAAAAAGAAAGCACATCCTCATTCAAAAAAAAAAAAAAAAAGAAAGAAAGAAAGAGGTTTCAGATACAGGAGGATTGCACGATGGCACAGGGGAGCGCGTCACCTGCTAGTGCAGGAGGTGCACCTCGGAGGGAGAAACCAAACCACCACCATCTTATCCAGGACTTGCAACTGCAGGACCAAAGGAGAACAGAGTTCCACTGCTTCAGTCGCCCAGCGAGTGGTGCTTCCTCCTTGCCTTCCTATACATTCATGCACCACCCAAGTGAATACACACACACACACACACACACACACACACACACACACAGTTACTTAAGCTCATGCTATGGAAGAGAAGGAAGAGCAAACCCTCCCTTTCCGGGCTGATACTTGGTCTGAGGAGACTTTTCTGATACAGAACAAAAGACCACTCTGCTGAGTCAGCTCTCATTGGCCTTGCTCCTTATCTCTGTGCCCAGAAGTCTCTTTCTTCCCCTTCGTCAGAACCTACTCAATGCAACTTCCCTCTTCCTGTAGGCAGTGTTGCTCCTGACTAGGACCCCCACCCACGGTGTGTTAAGATTCCCTCAGTGTCCTCAGATCCTCTCACTACCAGTGAAACAAAAATACTGAACACAAATCGCTAATCCTCCACCCCCCCACACACACAAATAGGGTATGAATGTGGAATGCTGGAGAAATATCAGCCTTAGCTCTGTGGAGGCCTTTGGCAAGCCCTCAACAAGAGCATTTTCTCATTCCTCTCTAAGCCCAAACCAAAGAATAGTGACAATCACTGACTAGGGCAATAGGAGTGTTCTGCCTATAGCTCAAAGGGTGACAGGTGCCTTAGGAAAGGATTCATGAGGAGGAGGGATACCCACATTCCTCCCCTCTCCAGATACTGGGTACCATGTTCTATAATCTCATAACAACATTCGAATTACCATCACCATAATTATTTGAGAATACTATTGTTATCCCAATTTGCAGAAACTAAAGAATAGAGAATTAAGTAAATTTGTCATAAATTTGGTCACTGGATTGCAATAACTACTTCCCGAGATGAAGATTTTATAGAGCAAAAGAAAGCTCATGCTTAAATCAGTGTGGACCAGTTACCACCAGTGTCTGACTAAGATCCCCATGGTATGTTAAGATTCCCTCAGTGTCCTGAGATCCTCTCACTATCAGTGGAACAAAAATACTGAAGACAAATTGCTAACCCACACCCCCCCCCAAACAGGACTTGAGTGTGGAATGTGGAGTCGGGTTCTGAGTGACTAGGCGGAGCCTAAGCACTCAGCACCTGCTGGACCTCATACTACGTTGCATCACGTGGCTCTAGCCTACAGGAGCAGCAAGGGCCACAAAAACAGGCACAAATTCTAAGTGTAATGATACCTACTTAAATTGAAGTTACAGTTACATTGAAACCTGGGAGAAAAATACAAGTGCTGACTATTGACAGGATGATTGGGGTCAAGAAGACAGTTCTATAAGATTTATTCTAGTCACATCACTATTCCAAGTTGTCTATTTTTAGCTATGTTATAAAAAAGGAAACAGCAGCACTAAAGCAATAAATCAGAAAGATGCTTACACGTGCTTCTTGTCCTCTCCCTGACAATTGCATCAAATGTTACTCAATTTGTGATTAAAATTTGTAGACAACAGGTTTTCATGTAGAAATTATTTCTCCCAGGGGCACATACATCCTGAAATTTTATGACTAGCTATTGTCTATGAGTAATTGAATAATACTATACTCCACATAAAACATAATTGCTATGTTTTGCTAAAGTCAAGAATGCATTCATTATGCTCAGTCTGAAATATTCCTTAAACAAATGGGCACAATAATAAGCACAAGTGAAGAGGTTATTTAAACTTTGATGGTTCCAGCCTCCCCGGCATTTACCTGTAGCTCATAAGAATAGTGGGTTAGATTAACTATAAGTATTACACACTTATGTACAATCACAGACACCACAGACCCTTAACCAGAGGGATCTGCATAAAGAAATCAACTTCTACCTTTTAAAAAGCACACCATTTATATAAGCAATTGTTCTTAATATTTATTAGAAAAGCTATAGGTGGGGCTGGAGAAATGAGTCAGTAGTTAAGAGCACTGCCTGCTGTTGCAGAGGACCCAGCTCTGGTGCCCAGCTCCCACATGGCAGCTAACAACCATCCCTAACACTAGTTCTGATGCCCTCTTCTGGCCTCCATGGGCATTACACACATATGGTGCACTACATATATGCAGACAAAATACTCATACACATACAAAAAAATTAAATTTTAATTTTTTTACAAAAAGAAAAGTTATAGCAGATTTCCTCCTTAACATGATACCAAATGACATATTGAGTATCTTTTGCCCAGGCTTGCCTATATATATTATCTTGCTATTTATTTTGTGCCCAACAGTTTGACCAAACAGTTGGTATGTATTGGGCAGATGGAAAAGGCCTGAGGGGGCTATCATTGGCTACATGCTAGTAGCCATCAGATTTCCCACAGAACTACAGGCATCCAGTACAGCAGGAGGAAAGGGGACGGAATGTGGAAATCCAGGCATGGAAAGCAGCAATCACTGGGAGCCGAGGCCACAGAAAGACAGGGCTAAACCAAATGACTTATGCCTGCAATTTCCATCGCACCTCTGACAGTAACTGAAGCACCAGGCACTAGAAATAGCAGAACAGGGAGGCGGGGGGAGGGGAAGACCGGGACCACAGCCACTGCCCCAGCACACCTAGGAAAAAGCATCCGTCATTTCTTATATTTACACAACCACTCCCAGGGGACACATTTTTATATTCTAAGACCTTGGCTATCTGAAATAAGTCATATTTTCTAGTCAAGGTGTCTTATCTCAGCATCCTTTCCTGCACACCACTTGTTTTGCCCAAAAAGTGCACTGGTCTTAGAAACTGGAGGTCAGAACCAATCATGATGGAGAGATCACCTCAGCTTTACCTCCAGACCCTGTCCACTGTTCAGTCAAACTCCAGGCCCTGTCCACTGCTCGGATATGCCTCCAGGCCCTGTCCACTGCTCGGATACACCTCCAGGCCCTGTCCACTGCTCGGATACACCTCCAGGCCCTGTCCGCTGCTCGGATATGCCTCCAGGCCCTGTCCACTGCTTGGATACACCTCCAGGCCCTGTCCACTGCTCGGATATGCCTCCAGGCCCTGTCCACTGCTCGGATATGCCTCCAGGCCCTGTCCACTGCTCGGATACACCTCCAGGCCCTGTCCACTGCTCGGATACACCTCCAGGCCCTGTCCACTGCTCGGATACACCTCCAGGCCCTGTCCACTGCTCGGATACACCTCCAGGCCCTGTCCACTGCTCGGATACACCTCCAGGCCCTGTCCACTGCTCGGATACACCTCCAGGCCCTGTCCACTGCTCGGATACACCTCCAGGCCCTGTCCACTGCTCGGATACACCTCCAGGCCCTGTCCACTGCTCGGATACACCTCCAGGCCCTGTCCACTGCTCGGATACACCTCCAGGCCCTGTCCACTGCTCGGATACACCTCCAGGCCCTGTCCACTGCTCGGATACACCTCCAGGCCCTGTCCACTGCTCGGATACACCTCCAGGCCCTGTCCACTGCTCGGATACACCTCCAGGCCCTGTCCACTGCTCGGATACACCTCCAGGCCCTGTCCACTGCTCGGATACACCTCCAGGCCCTGTCCACTGCTCGGATACACCTCCAGGCCCTGTCCACTGCTCGGATACACCTCCAGGCCCTGTCCACTGCTCGGATACACCTCCAGGCCCTGTCCACTGCTCGGATACACCTCCAGGCCCTGTCCACTGCTCGGATACACCTCCAGGCCCTGTCCACTGCTCAGATACACCTCCAGACCCTGTCCACTGCTCGGATACACCTCCAGGCCCTGTCCACTGTTTGGATCCACCTCCAGATCCTGTCCACTGTTCAGATCCACCTCCCAGCCCTGTGCTGAAGGGTGCGGCATGAAGCTGGCTTTGGAGGGAGAAGTGTTTCTGTGCATCTTATGGTCAAAGTATCAGCAGCGAAAGCACAGAAATTATCATACTTGTTTTTATTTCTGTTCCCATGGAAACTAAAATCATCTCCTACCAAGTTGAATGAGGTATTTTGAAATAATCAATTTCAATTTTTCATGATAGCAAAGCAGTGCTTTTTTGTTCATCTTTGAGGAGGCTTACTTTCACAGAGGGAAGAAAGATTTTAATGTGGTTTGAGGGCACAAAGACCACAGAATGGGTGGTTATTTGCAGAGCTGTGACCCCAGAAACAGAGTCTTAGTGTGGCTGAGTCCCTGCAGAGCTCTACCCACTCATGTGACACATATGAGATCCCACAAGTTACAGGAAACTCATGTTTGCATGGCCTGAGTTATTTAGTCATCATTGGAGGGTGAACCCAGGAAGCTTTCCGAATTCATAAGGTCTTGCTTTTCCTCTGTTTTCACTGAGATCCCTGGTGGCTACATTTTAATGTCAAACAGCATTTCTCTAAATTAAGCATTAATCTACAAATAGTGCCACTAAAAGCCGGATTTCTGATGAGGGAACAGGGAAATAGGAGCCCTGGGCACCCCCATTCTGACCCTCCAGGCTGTCTGTGATGCTCAGGGCAACAGCAGAAATATGATTCATAGAAGGCTGAGGCTCAAGCACACAGACTGCTGGACAGACTACAGGCACTGCCTCCCCTCAGCTCTCACAGGCAGTGGAGGCAGAACAGTCCTGTGCTCAGTAGGCTTTGGGGCTCACTATGGGAAAGTTGGGATCCCCTAACATCTTCACTTCTCTTTATGAGGAGTTCCAGAACAACCCGAAACCAGAAGCCAGGACCCTTGGGTTACTCCTGTGCCAACAGCAGCCTCAGTGGGCAGTGGCTCCTTTAATGAGGGATTCTGTCTCTCTAGTGACAAAATAGATTGAAGAGCAGATTCCCTCTGGTTCTAACTATTTCACAATTCGAGTTAGTAAACAGATTTCATTGCAATAGAGTTGGGGCTGTGTCACTGCACAGGAAGACCTGACATCCAGAAGGCCCTTCTTCTTGCTGGTCTCTGAGAGGAGCTGCGGGTGATGCTGGTTCTCCCCAAGGAGCACGCAGTAGAGCAGGAAACCCACGGGAAAGTCCTGGTCCTGGTTACCCCAGCCCTGCTGGGCTGCCATAGACGCCTTGACGTGGCATTGTGCTCCATATGTGTAGACCACTCATCACATGCTGAAATTACCCCAGAGCTGGGCAACCAACAGAAATGGGTAACCAGGACAGGTGTGGACAGCTGTGGGAGAGCAGGGAATGTCACTTTGAGAACGTGTGGCCTGATGAACAGAAGCTGGCACAGTGAACCCCTTGCTAGCCACTAAAGGTCTTGCCCTGGGGAATCTGGTGTTTAGGCCTCCATCCCTAGTGTAGACGGCATGAAGACAGTTTAGGATAAAAGTGACTTTTGGTGAAGCACTATAAATTGAATGATAGGGCTTCCCCCTCCCCAACAACAACCTCCTCCTGTCCCTCCAAAGCACTAAGAAGGAATCAATCCATAGAGATGCTGAAGACTGAAAAAGAAACTGTAACAGAAACTGAGAAGCAATACAGTTGGTGCTTGTGGGCTCAGTAAGAGTGGATATGGAAGCTAAAACTTGAACCCACAGGAAGTGAAGCTAAGAAACCAGCTGGGCTCCCCTGCTATGAAGCCAAGGGGACATTCTAAAGTCCTTCTCCCACAGTCAGGTCCCCAAAGCTGAGCACCAGGCTCACACTACCAAAGCAAACACCAAAAGACTACCCTCAAAAAAATAAAAGACTCAGAAGAACAATACTAAAAGTACCAAAAGTTAGAGCTGCTATGTCAATAAATCCCCCAAATCGCTCACCATGCTGTGGCTGTTTCCTCCTGACAAGCTTTGCATATGTAGTTTCCTGAAGGCTTTATGCAAAAGTCTGATCAGACAGCTGAGGGAAGCCTCAAACAGAATGGAAGAAATCAAAACAGAAAGACACAAAGAAACCAGAGGAAATGCATAGTGCGGGAAAATAAAGCTTTAAATGATAGAGCATCAGTATTTGGAGAAGAAAGGGGAAATAGTGCACCCCTGAAACATAAACAGTATGCTGTGCAAAAGAAAATCCCGGATCTGGGGGGATAGATCCGTCAGTACAGCACCTGCCAAACAAGCATGATGACCTATGTTCAATCCTTGCAGCCCACTGAAAGGTATACATGTGTCTATAACCCTGGATCTGGGAGTGTGGGGACAGGAGGACCCCTGAGGCTGGGGACCAGCCAGCACAGTTTAAATGATGAATGAACTGCAGGTCCAGTGAGAGACCCTGCCTCAAAACTAAGATGGACAGAGATAGGGGAAGACGACATCCCCAAGTCAACCTGTGGCCTCCACATGCATATGTGTACATGTACACCCACATAAAAACAGGTACATGTGACATACACAAACATACATGAAAGGAGGAAGAAGAACATTCAGAAAACATGAAAGCAGCTAGAAATGAAATCTCCATAGATGAGGGGCTGGGAGTGTATGTCAGTGGAAGAAGACATGGGGTCCTGAGTTCAATCCTCAGCATATGAGAGAGAGAGAGAGAGAGAGAGAGAGAGAGAGAGAGAAAGATAAACTTACATCCTGCACATGTAATCCTATAGATGCTTTGTTTTGTAAATATAAAAAAGAAAACAGAGATGGAAAGACATAGAAGTAATTAGTGGAGCAGGTGTTTTAGACAAATACTAAAGTTGCAGAAGGAAAATTATCACAGAAATAAGTCAGTATTTTTTTTCCTAGAATAAGAAAAAGCATTTTCAGAAAAATAAAACCCCAATGAGTTCCAAGAAGCAAAAAAAAAAAAAAAAAAAAAA
>VZQC01013657.1:953571-966200 GCA_009823505.1 Rhizomys pruinosus | reverse complement strand
AATGTAACTGGAGTCCACAAAGCAGGACAGGGAGGTTACAGTGTAACTGGAGTCCACAAAGCAGGACAGGGAGGTTACAGTGTAACTGCAGCCCACAAAGCAGGACAGGGAGGTTACAGTGTAACTAGAGTCCACAAAGCAGGACAGGGAGATTACAGTGTAACTGGAGTCCACAAAGCAGGACAGGGAGGTTACAGTGTAACTGGAGTCCACAAAGCAGGACAGGGAGGTTACAGTGTAACTGGAATCCACAAAGCAGGACAGGGAGGTTACAGTGTAACTGGAGCCCACAAAGCAGGACAGGGAGGTTACAGTGTAAATGGAGTCTAAACAGGAGAACAGGAGGCTGCCATGTAACTAGAGTCCACAAAGGAGGACATTGTATATTTTAGGAAAATGAGAAATAAATGAATTCAAGTTGGTTACCTCAGGAACAGAAATAGAGAGGGAGTGAGGATGGCAGGTAGGTATGATTGCTATAATCTTTGCTGACATGGTTGACTTTTGAAAGAATTGTATCTATAACTTTCAAAAGTAAATTTAATGTAAATATATCAGAAAATAGTATATACCACACCTCCAGTTAAAACAAGAACAATTTGAAACTTTGCTCTAACATTTATAATGTTGGTTCCAATGGCATTTAAGTAAAACCACTTAGCAAAAAGCATTCTGAAATTATTATTTTTCTTCAAAGTCAGCGATGCACTGGTGAGAAGTGCCACAGGACAATCTAACCCTCACTCCTTTATACACTCCCTGTGGTGACAGATTGTAACTGGGGGTGGCTGTTCCTGTCTTCTGAACATACAGTTATATTATATTGAGGTGGAGGCCTCTCTCATCTGGTCCTTAATAGCTAAGGGAGTTTACTTAATGCAAGTGGAGCAGGCTCATTTCCTGCCTCCTGACCTTGGCAAAGCATCATGTTCTGAAGGCTCCCAGTGGCACATGGGTCACCAGTGCTGGATGTCAGCTAATCTACCATCTGCTCCTCTGATGACAGGGGTTGATTTGGAATATGTTAGTTTTTAAGAGTCAGCCTTCTTTATTGGACCCAAATTCTCCCCTAAGGAAAGGTATTTAGTTTGGCCTTCTCAGGCTTCCCCATGAGTTTGGAATCCAGAGTGGGCCCCTCAACTCTGAAATGTCCCCAGAGGTTTGTATTTTGAATGCTGCTCTACAGCTGGTGGCATTCTTTTTTTTTTTTTTTTTTTTTGGCCTTTTTTGAGACAGGGTCTCCCTGTAGTCCCAGCTGGCCTAGAACTCGCTCTGTAGACCAGGCTGGCCTTGAACTCACAGAGTGGCATTCTTTAGGGAGGCTGTGGTCATTTCAGGAGGGTGAGCCTTACTGTTGGCAACCTTTGAAGGCTAGAGCCTAGGCCCAGGTTCTAGCCATGAATTCCACTCTCCCTTCTACCCCAACGGACCAAAACCCTCTGAATCATGAGCCTTGCCCCACCCCCAGCTGTTTGGGCACCCGTTGTGGTCACAGCAACACAAAAGGAGCTGAGAAATCACCTTGAACTTGTCTCTGACAAATAAAAAGACCTGGATCTAGGGACAGAACTCAGATCCTCTTGGCTGGAATGTCCATTCACAAACAGATGCAAACTCGTGTCCTCACATATATGTACACATATGCTAGAGGTCCAAAGGAGGCTAGAAAAGACCATGGAAGGTCTAAGACTCTATTTGCTAGCATACATGCTGACCTGCCAAAGCTGATGGAAGTTTCTGAGATGCCAGGGTCAAACACAGCGAAGTGGCTCTGGCCAGCATGTCAGCCTTCAGGGCCAGCGTTTGATCCCTGGGACCCACAGTAGCAGGAGAGAACCAACTCCTATAAGTTGTCTTCTGACCTCTACACTCACACTACATGTGTGTATGTGTATCTCTATTTATATATTCATATAGAGATATTCATTTGTGTTTATATTTACCTATGTATACATGTGTGTATAAATACATGAAAAAATGAGGGTATTAAGGGCTGGTCTTCCAGGGTCATAACAATAGCTATTTGAGTAACACCTTGCAGTGCCAGGACCTCAGCCTGTACCTGCTAAAAGGTATTTGCTATTTAATGCAGATCACGTGGGGTGTGTGTCCTCTTCAGAGCTGTTCTAACTGTGAGGGAGTGAACGGACCTTGTGTTAATTTCTCCACACCTCCATTCAGTTTGACATGCTGTTTAGAGCACAGCTACTTGGGACATAAAATGGCTCTGAGACTTGACCCTGAAGGACCTCATTGATAAGAAATGGCCTTAAGGATCCAGCACCATGACCAACAGAGCCAAGAATGAAGCCGTGCTCGGCTTCTACACCTGGCCTCTCCCTCAAGCAGATCCTTTCTGCCCACCATTTGCCTCTCTCTGGCTCTGCTACCTGCCTGCATTTTACAAGCTCTGCACACTCAGCTCTAAGGCTGTCCCTGGATATCTGAGCCCCATTCTCTTTCCCACTTCCCCTCCCTCCTAATCACAAAACATCTAGGTAAACAAATGCCGCTCACGGATTGCACACTTTGTTTAAGAAGCGATTAACCACAGATCTCTCTCCTTTACCGATGATATTACGGTATGCTCTTGATGTTTTGACTTTGGAATATAAATTAGTCTTCGCTTCTACAGCTATTAAGCTTTGTATATACATGATTACTCTTCTTTGTCTCAAAATAAAATATCTAATTATGACTTCACAGAGGGCTTAAAATTCTGCTTTCTCTTGGGGAAAGAAAACATAACTATAACTGAAGTTTATGAGAAATTATTAGTGAGAACAAATCTTGGAAAATAAATTGGATTTTTTAAATCTGTGAATTTTAGGGCATCAGTCTTTTCATTCAGGAGATGGTGCGTGCGGGAAGTGCCCTTGGAATAATCAGACATTAATCTCACCACTGCCTGTTAGGACGACAAGCCCATTTGAGAGGATCGCCTGCCCTGAGGCTCTGCCTTCAGAAGGAAATGGCATTCCTAGTGACTTCTCTCCTTCTTCGGTCCAGGACTCAACTCCAACTCTCAAATTAGAGTTGTAAAGACTTTATTTTAAAAATGTAACTGGAGGGCTAGGGAGCTAGCCCTGACAGAATCCTGCAGGAAAAGCACGAGGACTGAGTTCACATCCCAAGAACCACATAAAAAGCCAGGCATGATACATATTCAACCTGGTACCTGGGAGACAGAGATGGGGGAATCCCTGGAGACTGCTAACATGCTAGTCTAGCCAAGTTTGGCCAAATTGCTAAGCTCTGGGTCTACAAAGAAACCCTGCCTCTAAACCCCAGTGTGGAGCACAAGGGCAGACCTGATGGTGGTTTGGGCTTGCCAAGGAGGAGCCTTCAAACATGACGTCTTTCAGCCTGGAAAAAAATCATAAGCTGAAGATGCTAAAACCTGTGATATATGTGGCATGCATATGTGCATATTATGAAGTGATGCAAATTGGAAGGAATAACAACGACAACAACAACAAGAAGACTGGGTCAAAGAATTGACTGAAACAGTGAACTTCTGCTCAAAACAGTAAACTTCTACATCAAAACTTTTAAAAGAAACTGAGAAAAAGATGAAAAACATGTTTGGCAGAATGCATGAGTTCTGGCAGGGTAGGGGGCAAGGAAGGGAGCATAGGTCTAGATTTGATTGGAAAGAAACCTTGTCTCAAAAAAAAGTAAGGAGCTGTTGATTACCCACAAGATAAAGTACCACTACTGTACCAATGTTGTTTGTTGTGCCAGTCACCGATGGGGTTATTAGGCCTAAAAGCTGAAGTGGGACCATCTCCTGATGTTCTGCCTTGGCAGCTTGAGAAGTGCTCTCTGAAGCTATGAGGGAAGGTGACTTCCAGCTCAGTTCCAGCTCAGTTTCTCCAAATCCTGTGTCCAAAGTATGTTTAGACTCCAGAAAAGGGTCTTCCCTTCAAGTTCTTGGAGGCAAACAAGGGCTGTGGCAATATCCGGTGTAATTCTGGGAGTCTCTTGGACTACCCTGGCCAACAACTCAAAGAAGGTTTCTCCTGCCTAGTACTGTTTCTTGTTATGTAGCCTTCAACTATGCACATAGACTCATGTAGACATATTATATGTGTACTATGTCAGTTAGTTTTTGAACTAATATTATTACCTCTGGTTTTTTACACTAGCTAGGCATTATTTTTCCCTTCCTTTCTCCCTGTGTAACCTAATTGGACTTAAAGCCCACTCGATGCAAGGAAACTCATGTGTGGTATTATAAACATAGCCAAATACACATGATTTGAGAGCTCATAGATCTTAGAGAAAAACCCAAGGCTGTCACCTCCCTAGGTAAATGTAATTTCTTACTATGTGAAAAATATGGATCCTTATATTTACAGGCAAGTATTCCAGTGACCACTCATCAGTGAAGTTTCTTTTGTAACAAAGAGAGATTACTACAGTTCCTCAACTAGTCACACAGACATTTTCTGTGAATTGCCCAAGCCTAAGTGGTACATCTATCTACAATGCAACCTCTGTACCTAAGGCTCATGGAACATAGAACAAGGGTAAAGAGAACACTAATACATCTCTCAACTCTCATCAATGAAGCTCCTTCATGCAATAGAAGGCCAAGAATGCAAAAGTTTGCAAATGGCCAAAGCACAGAGATTAAGAGTCTCAAGAGTGTGGGTCCTTGGGGAGAACTCCTATATTAAACTCTACCCACCCAGGGCTCAAGGACCATTGCAAAACAGGGGCAGAAAGATTGTAAGAGCCATGGAGTAGGAGCATGGCCACAAGGAAATACAAGTCCCACAGGCTCCAGGGACCAGCAGTGAACATACAGTAAGAATATCAATATGCAAAGTCAAGCAGACAAAAACCCAGCACAGAACTGTGAAAATGGCCAGTAATCCCGATCTTAGTCAAAGAATTATTGGCAGCTGATTACTGCTAGGTAAGGAAGAACTGACCTTCTTTTTTGGTGTTATTAAACTTTTTCCATAAGTCATACATCATTTCTCAATCAAATCTAGAGTCACGTCCCTTTCCATGCCCCCCACCCCACCCAAGTCCCTGCATTCTGCCATACATGACCTGCATCTTTTTCTAAGTCTTTCCAGAGTTTTTTTCCAGTTCTTTTGTTGTTGTTCTCTCCAATTTGTATTGCTACAGTTTATATATATATGTATACATAGTTATATATACACATATATGTATATGTATGTATGTATGTATACATACATATACATATATATGTATATGTATGTGTACATATGTATACATATATGTATATATACATACATATACATATCACTTGAATTGGAGGATTTTTTTTTTCCTAAAAGATGTCATGTTTTCCTTAAGGAAGTACTCGAAGGTTCCTTCTTGGCAATCCCAAACAACTATCAATCATGCACTTTTGCTCCACATACAAATTGGGGTTCTGTTTCCTCCCATGGTCCCCCAAATGGAGCCCAGTAAGCATGTGTCCTATATTGATCCCCCTGTACTGGCCTCCATAATATAGCCCAGGTAGTCCAACAATGGCAGTCTATACTCTGTCAAGGCTGAAATCCCCTTAGCTGCTTAGTCCACAAGCTGGGTATCTCAGTAGTCCCCATCTGGTACTGAAGGTTTGGAGGATTCTTGGAGAGACATGAGTCTTCAGTCCATATTGGAGGGTTAAAAAGCTGTGTCTCATGTTTTTGAGGATTGCCAAAAGCAGTGGCAGCTATAGAGTAGATGCACTTGCCAGTAAGAATTGAAGACAGGCCAAACCACAGTACTCTCTCTTTCTTCTTTTTGTCTTTTTACTAAGATCTCAAGTTTTATGTCTGCAGTACAGTTTCTCTGGTCTTACTGATTATTTATTTCTGGTTATACATTCCTTTTAGATGCTTAAGGCCACACAGTTAGCCCAGATTAATGAAGGTTTCTGTTTTCTTGAGGTCAGTTGAGGATCTGGTCCTCAGGGGTCTCTCAGGGGGTTTTTGGGAGGAGGAGGGTGGGAGCGCCTTGCTCCTTTCAGCTTTTCATTTACCAAGAACTGATCTTCTTAAAGGGAGGAACTCTATATAGGCTGAATAGATAGATCCCAATGGATGAACTTGCACTGAGGGATGTCTAGGAACACTGACTTGACCTGATAGACCTTAACAAATGCCAGGATGGATGAGTGCCAGCAGGGGAGGTGCTCTGGGAGGTGCTGATGGGAAGGGATATAAAGATAATTATGATATTCTGTATCAAATACACAAACTTCAATTAAAAAATTAAGGAGGAGGGACTGGAGAGACAGGCCAGAGGTTAGGAGCACTGGCTGCTCTTGCAGAGGACCCAGGTTCTGTTCCCAGCACCCACATGGCAGCTAACTGTCTATAACTCTAGTTCCAGGTCCAGGAGACACAATGCACTTACACACATTTAGACAATAAAATGCATACAATAAAATATAAATAAATGTGTATTTTTTAAAGTAAAGTGGAAAGCAAAGAGAAAATAGCCAACATCTACCTTTGACACACATGAATGCAGATGAACACACATACACACACACACACACACACGCACACACACACACACACACACACACACACACATTCACACACACAACTGCCTGACTTCCTGCATCATTCAGCCAGAATTAACAAATATGACTTAGTTTCTTCTGTAAGCACACCTTCCTGGAACCTGCACATGTATACATACACACACACACACACACACACACACACACACTCCCAAAAGAAAATCACTTCATACATAGGAAATATTTGAGTTATATTTAAATAAGTGTTTCCTTTATAAAAAAAAAAAAAATAAGTAATAAAAAATTCCAAGCACAAAATTTCAAAGACCCTGAAGGAGAGAATGTCTCCACAATTTTAAAAGGTTGTTTTGTTTTGTTTTGTTTTTCTCAGTGGAAAAGGACTTTCTTCCTAGATTAAAAATTCCCAGTCAAGGCTGTTTTTATTTAATCAGATTTTCTCCTTGCTTGCAGCTTATCCTAACGCCATCTTATTGTGTCCTCCAATGCTGTTTATTAAGGATACACCATTTTCCACATTAAAAAGGAGACTTTATCCTAGTGAGTGTTCTCTGTAGGAACACTAGGAAGAACTGGAGGTGCAGCGTCATGTGTTGAAGGCCATCTGACCCCAGGGCCCCTGACTGGGTTGAGTATCACAGATAAAGAACTGGCCTGTGATTCCTGCTTTCCGTGCATATTTGCAGGCATGGGGATTACCTGATCCACAGGAACCTCAACCTGAGTGTCCTCGTCTTCCTGGACTTCTGCTGCCCCTCGTGTTTCCGATCTCTCTGTTCCAGCTTTGAAAATTCCTTCATCTGTTGAGAAGCACACACATGAAAATCAAAATCCAATTGTGACATCATGTGGCCAAATGATGGCATTACAAAGAAATACCTGAAGGTTACTGTCTGTATTGCACCCCAGTTCCTCTTTACAACTAGGATTTAGGAAGTCCCAATCCCCAATTCTTCTGTGTTTTAATTGGGAAGAGATCAGTGGCCAAAATAAAGTTCATTTAGGAAAGGAGAGCTCTGTTGGAACACCTGCTCACACGTTACCTGCTGACTTAACAGCTCAGGCCTGGCAGGTAGAGGAGAGAATGTGCTGGCTCGAACCTCAGTCCCCTTCCCAGCCAGGAATTTGTGGTCATGCTGACTGCTTTAAAATACTGATTTTGGAAAATTTTGTTTCCCCCCAAATGCTACATACTCTGTATAGTGTACTGGAACAATTTTCTGTGTTCAGAGTAATGTAAAAAATATTTTCATTGCAACAGAATCCTGGAGTTGATTTTCCACATCCCTCCATAAAATCAAAGTGCTTTGTTTTTACAGACTTCTACATGACTGTAATCCCTTAACAGCAGAACGCAGTTACCTAAGTTGCTAAGACTCTAAGTTAAGCTCCTTCAACCTGCTTCTCTCCTGAGAGCGAGCCCCTGTACTCCATATCTGAAGTAGTTTTACTCTCTCCTCTCTGCCTTCCCTTCGCCAGGACAAGTAATTAGATAATCCCAGAGCCATTTGTCTTTCTGTCTCCTTACTTCAAGCCAGGTTTAATGTTTCCACCACCCTCTGTCCAATTTTTAAAGCTCTCCAGGGACCAAGACTCTCCAGGAATCTTGCCTGGTAATCTACTCCAGGGCACCCTACAGCCTGGAAAATGTTACTGCCTTTTTCCTTTAAGCCCTCTCTATTTCTGTCATGGAGACATATTTCCAGAGCATAATTATCTAACACATCACATAATAACACCACATATTGCTAAAGTTCCAAGATCACTCTTAGCTAAATGTAAATGTTCATTTGCATTTGTTCAGTACTAATTACGTATAAGGCACACTGTGCCAACACATCAGCCTAAGACTAGATGAGATGTGGTAGGGCTGGGCTGGGGCACAGCCCACTGGAAGAGCATGCAAACAGATGTAGTCTGCTCTTTCCAACTGCTTACAGTCCGATGAAGCAGAGGGAAACCCACCAGCACAAAGTTGTCAGACTGGGTCAGGGCTGCCCTGGGCAAAGCTGGATGATACAGCCAAGGGAGGAAATAGGAAGTCCTCGGCAGGCCTCTCCAAAACTGTAAGATGAAAAGCAAGCCCAGGCTAGCCCCAGGCTATAGTTCTCACGTCAGTTCCTCTCCTGCCTGATGTCCCTCTCCTCACTAGTCCTGACACTCTAGGGGTATTTACTTCTTACTACAGTGACCTCCTAGTACACTGGCTTCCTATTTGTTTCCATTTAAATAAAAGTTTATGAAAATGGATAGCAGAGAACATTTGACTCATGAAATGCACTTTATCAATTGCTGGTTTAAACCTATTATGGATACAGTGTTTCTTTTTGAATTTTGAATTTTTACAATTTGCATACAATGTGCTTTGACGGTATTTAGCTCGTCTCCCCTATCTGCGCCTCCTCTCATTGCCCCTTGCCCAGTTTACTGTACTCCACTCTTTATATAATAAGGTCTACAGAGTCTAATTTGTGTCCTCAAATGTCCTTCAGTGTGGGCCTGTCCACTGGAGCCTGTAAACTTACCAAGAGCACCACCCTTAAAGAGACCCCTCCTGCTCCCTGAAGACATTGGTTGCCAAAAGTTCCTTAGGTTGGGTTGGGCTTTCTTACCCGGTTCCTCATCTGAGATTCTGTCTGGTTTGAGTTTACACGCGGCATGCACATGCTGTCATCATTACTGTGAGTTCATGTACGTACCTAACCAGCTGTGGGGAAAACCGTTTCCTGTGCTCAGCCCCCACCTCTGGCGCTGTCTTTCCCGTCTTCTGCAATGACCTCCGAGCCTCCGGAGGCGGAAGTTTGACACAACAGAACTAAACCATCCTGTGTCTTGGTGTTTGATGGACGCCCGGCCTACCTCTTGTTAAAGGTAGGACCCTGTCACCCTCTGTCCCTGTCCCCATCCTGGGCCCTGCTCAACCATGCCATGTGTCTCTCCTACTCCACTGGCATGGCTTCTGCTCCCCCAGCACATCTTCTTCATCTCCTGACCTGAACAACACACAGAGGTCACAGGGTCACAGCGCCACCTCATGGCCGACGCCTGTATCTTCATGCCCGCTTCATGGTCCCTCCCTGTTCTTCCAGAGTTCCTGGTAGAGCTAAACTTAAGCTCTAAACCTCATATTGAATGAGGTTAACGTCCTATAAAAGTTGCCTCCGATTTTACCCCTGGCGGCACAGGCAAACAAAACCGACCCACCTCCTCCTGTGCACTCATTCTCACAGGCTCTCTGCTTATTCATAAACCATGCATCATTTATCAGTTTCTTTGCTTATTCTGTTGGGTCCCTGCTGCCTACAGCTTCTTCAGGTGTGGTCCGTAGCTTTTGCCTTTGCAGAATGGCAGAATGGCAGCCTCCAAGCAGGTTTTGATAAAATGTTTGCTAAGCCTGAAGTGGCAATACCAAGCCTTATGTAAACACCAAACTTTCGGCATTGCCTACAAGTATTATTTATAATAGAATTTCAATGTATGTATGCTTCATCAATAGCCAAGATCAGTGGGCCCACATGACGTTCAAAAGTAAATCAAGCCATGCATCTAAAATTAAAATCATTCGACAGACAGGAATTGTCCATAAAGCCAAAGTATGATAAGAAAAGATGTGAGTATTCTAAGAATATATCTTAATAATGTGGCTGTGGAACAGAAGGTTCCTGTTTCAGGGGATACAGCATTTCCCAGCATAAGTCTTTCTCCTGGAATACTTATCTCAGAGCACAGGCCTCCTTCATTTTAAGTTGGCTGATGAGCACCCAGTTCTCGGAAAAGTAAGGAGCATGGGACAACTAAAAAATCCAATCCCTCCCTTTATGCTACTGTTAAAAAATAAAAATATATTCAGAAGGAAAAAGAGAATTCTGTCTCCCTTCTGCCAACACCATAGTGAAAAAAGCAACTGAGGGTAAGATGTGTCCCAGGGAGGAAGTCAAGTGACACGCCTGTGAGCAGGGACGTGCTCATGAGTGATTTGCCAGTGTTAAAATTTCGTGAAATGAAAGACTATTCACGTGCTCCACACCCTCCCACGTGGCCTTACATATTACAATTCGGTGACTGGGATCGCCATGTGCATTGTTTATACAGCTACTGACAGAGCAGCACCAAGCATCCAAGCCACAGCCCAGAGGGCAAGTCCCAGCCAGGACACATGGGTTCAGCCTCCAGCGGTCCAGGACCTGGCTTTGTGGTTATCTGAGATATTAATAAGGATAGAAATTTAGTCTCACACCAAGATAACACTGGCAGGCCTGTGACCCTTTGCCACAGACCCTTTGCCATCTGTAAATTTGGTCACTAGTAGTCTGCACACACTTGACGGTCCTCCAAGTCCCTTTTAATAGATTATGATTTTCAACTGCTCATGGAATCACCCCTACAGTGAACAATGATATCGTAAGAAGAGCAGAAGGCCTGGGCCTCACAAAGGAGAAAGCCTTCCCCTCACAGGTGGGAAACTGCGTTCTGGGATAGCAATGGTATCTGGCATCAAGTGTGCAAGAGCTCAGGGCAGAAGCCCGGATCGCCAACCCCCACCTCCACCCCCAACAATTCCTGGTCCAGTCTCACGGCAGCTCAAAACAGGCACTGCACTGCTCTGCTCACAGTTATCAGTGACCGTAATGATGCTGTAACATCTACATTAGTTCTCTCTCTCTCTTCTCTCTTCTCTCTCTCTCTCTCTCTCTCTCTCTCTCTCTCTCTCTCTCTCCCACCCTCCCTCTTCCCCCCACAGCTTCTTCTTGGCCAACCCACCCTCTTCCGCCCAACCTCTAAGCACTGGGCCAGTTCACAGCTGCACTGGTCCACTTCTCTAGCTACAGTCTTCATAGACAGTCTCATGCAAACCACTGTGTGAATAACATCAACACGTCTCCATCCCTCAGAGCACCTGGATTCAACTCTCATTTCCTGTGCTCATTTCATTGATAATTCTCATAAGCCCAATATTTTTAATTCACAAACCTGTTCATTTATTTCTACCTCTACTATCCACTGTGACCTGTTGGATAGGGTATTGTGACATCTTGCAGATTAAATAACGTCCCTGTTTCTCCAGGCTAGGGCATCCTAGGATCTATCCGCCACATAATAACCAAGATATTAAGAGATGATAAAAAAATGTTAATTTGGACTGGACCTAGCTCAGTCAGTAAAGTGCTTATCATACGTGCATGGTGACTGAGTTTGGATCCCAGCACTCATGTCAAACAAACAGCAGGAGGTGGCAGACACAGGGGGTCTCTGGTGCTCAATGCCAGTCAGCCCAGCTGAACTGGAATGCTGCAGGTCCAGTGAGACGCCTGTCTCCAAAAAGTGGAGAGTGACCTAGGATGATACCACAGCTACACACACACATACACACACACACACACACACACACATACACGCACGCATGCACACACGCACGCACGCACACACACATGCACGCACACACACTTAAATTCAGTGCCCAGTATAGAAACTCAACATCTGGGGCTGGAGAGATAGCCTAACAGATAAGAGCCCCGATTGCTCTTGCAGAGGACCCGGGTTCGATCCCCAGCACCTACATGGCGGCTGAGAACCATCTGTAACTCCAATTCCAGGAGAACTCCAGTTCCAGGGGAATCCGAGACCCTCTTCTGACCTCTGCGGCATTGCACGACACGGGTGCACAGACCCACATGCAGACTGTACATTCATACAATACAAAAATAAATAACATTTTTTAAAAATTAAAAAAAAAGAAACTCAACATCTTTCCATCACACTACAGAATCCAAGCCCTCTACGGAGAGGTGCAGAGCACGTCTCATACCACCGTCCCTACGCCCAGAGACGACACTGACCTTCATTCTGACTGCAGACAGAAAGCGCATCCTTTCCTTATGGCTTTTTCTAGACTGTTCTCTCCCTTCTTTCAGCTGAGTGGCGCCTCCTGGTCACTCAGCTCTCAAGAAGCATTCCTCACTGCAGCCCCCCCCCCCAGTCATCAGCTCTCAGGGAGCATTCCTCACTGCAGCTCCCCCCCCCAGTCATCAGCTCTCAGGAAGCATTCCTCACTGCAGACCCCCCCCCCAGTCATCAGCTCTCAGGGAGCATTCCTCACTGCAGATCCCCCCCC
>VZQC01013657.1:895062-950915 GCA_009823505.1 Rhizomys pruinosus | reverse complement strand
CCCCCCCCCAGTCATCAGCTCTCAGGAAGCATTCCTCACTGCACCCCCCCCACAGTCATCCTGTCTTGTTTCCGTTCTCTGTCCAGCGTGCGCCTGTTTGTTTTGTTGTTTTGTGTCTGTCACTTTCCCCACAACACACAAACTCTAAGAGAGCAGGGTGTGCCCACCTTCCTCAGCCCACCCCAGCACTGAACAGAGCCCAGCACAGAGACAGCCAAAACACACGTATGTGTGAAGACTAAAGAGAGTTGAAGAAAAAAAAAAAAAGATTGTGTGGGCCGGAGAGATGGCTCAGTGGTTAAGAGCACTGGCTGTTCTCGCAGAATCCCCCAGCACCTACTTGGCAGCTAACAACCGTCTGTAACTCCAGTTCCAGGGGATCGGATGCCCTTCTTCTGTCCTCTGTGGGCATTGCACAAGTGGACCTACAGATGTGCAGGCAATATACATAAAGTGTAAATACATTTTTAAATTAAATTTAAAAAAAGATTGTGGACAGCCTACAGTGGATGGATAAGTTATGTATGTGCAGAAGTCTAAACAACAGTCCCCTCAAGATCCACATCAGAATCCATGGAAACAGGGAATGCATCACTTTGTGTGGACGCAGATGTAAGGCTAACCACTGACTTGGACGTGGACCCAAGGCAATCACAGTGGTGACAGTGGCGCCTGAACTGAAAGGAAGGGAGAGCCAGGGGCATCAGACAGAAGGTGAAATGGAAGCCATCTCCCACGGCTGGAAGGAGGGATGCAGAGCCAGGAGCCTACAACGTCTGATCACAAGGCCAGGACAGCCATTCTTCCCTCTGGTTTCCAAGACAAATGTAGCTCTGACCTTGGTTTGAGGCAAGTGAGGTCATCTAATACCCCTGTGCTGTTTTAAGACAAGTATGGGGTCATTTGTTATAGCAGCTGGAGGAAACTAATATCCCACAGGTCCAAAAACAACAGCACAGAAGACTTGGCTGTCCTCTTGCAAAGGAGACAGGGGGCAGAAGACCCTCCTCTGAGTCCCTGGTCTTCTGTTTTCCTTCCAGAACCATTACTATTTGCCTTTCTCCCTCCCTACAAAGTGAAAAATGCCACCCCCTCCCCACCCTAGACACACACTCACAGAACTGCCAGAAGAAAAAGAATTAGCTAGTTCTGATGCTTCTCCGCCCCCCCCCCAAACCTTTGTAATAAAAGCCATCTGCTAAGAAACTAAAGACCAAGGATGAATTTGATACACAATACTGCTCTCGTTCAATTACTAAAACAGGATCAAATTCAATGCTTGAATGCACACTACACCCAAATCCAGCTCTAATCTTTTCTCTTTGTATCGTGAATGGACATTTTAGTGCATATTACACTGTAAAGCAATAACAAACACTCCAGCTAAAATAAAAATGCTCCTCAATTATTTTTCACTTATCTCTTACGAGTTTTATTGCCTGAAATACGAAAGCGGAGCCGCCGAGGTGGGGAAGGTATCACACTGCTGTGCTGCTCATAATAAGTAAGAACCTGCTTCTCCTGCTGAGATGTGAGGCAAACGCTGGGGTTTGCTCAGGCTTTCAGCAGCCACAGCTGAGATGATGCCATCTCCAGCTCCAGGGCCTCCAGGCCACCGTTCTCCACCACCCTCAGATGGGAAAAGAGATAAGTAACTCACCGGTCACAATTCGCATCATTTGTCATTGCTGAGACTCTCTCACTGTCACACAGGCCAACTATCTTTTCATACCAGGATTATTTTTATTATTGGTTTGTTACTTATGCACTTTGTATGTATTTGAGGAGTATATGTGCACACATATGTGTGGGTGAGCCCAGGTGAGCACGGAGTTGGAGGGGAAGGTCCCACGTCCTGTTCTGTCACTCTCAGCCTCGTTTCTTTTTTTTAATTATTATTGTTATTAAACTATTTCCATACATCATACATCATTTCTCAATCGAATTTAGAGTCACTTCCCTTTCCATGCCCCCAACCCAACTGAGTTCCTGCACTCTGCCATACATGTCTTACATCTTTTTCCAAGTCTTTCCAGAATTTTTTTTCAAAGCAGAGCTCAGTCTCATTTCTTTTTCTTTTTTCTTTTATTTTTTAATATAAATTTTGGGTGGTGTTTTTTTTTTTTTTTTTATTTTTATTTTTCGATTGGCAGGGTCATCCCTTGTTAACCCCTGCTTGTCCTGGTGGACACTCACTCTGTAGCCCAGGCTGACCCTTTGCCTTGTGCCTTGAACTCACAGAGATCCACCTGCCCCTGCCTCTCAAGTGCTAGGATTAAAGGCGTGCACCACCACACCTGGCACAATATAAATATTTTTTATTATTAAACTTTTTCCATAGGTCATACATCATTTCTCAATCAAATCTAGAATCACTTCCCTTTCCATGCCCCCTACCCCCACCCGAGTCCCTGTACTCTGCCATACACATCCTGTATCTTTTTCTGAGTCTTTCCAGAGTTTTTTTTTTCAGTTCTTTTGTTGTTTTCTCCAACTTGTATTGCTACAATATATATACATATATATATATACATATATATATACATATATATACATAGTTATATATACACATAAATACATACATACATACATACACACATCACTTGAATTGTAGGGTTTTTTTTTTTCCTAAAAGATGTGATGTTTTCCTTAAGGAAGTGCTCGAAAGTTCCTCCTTGGCAAGCCCAAACAACCATCAATCCTGCACTTTTGCTCCACATGGGGGTCTTTCCCTCCCATGGTCCCCCAAATGGAGTCCAGTAGGCATGCATCCTGTCTTGATCCCCCTGTACTGGCCTCCATGATACAGCCTAGGTAGTCTAACAATGGCAATCTATATTCTGACAACAGCCTCATTTCTTAAGGACAGGATCTCTTACAGAACCTGAAGTAGGCTGGCTGCCAGCACACCGCAGTGCTCCCGCCCCAGTGCTCCTCATCTCTGCCTCCACAGGTACACATGTGGCCATACACGCCTTTCTGTGAGGGCGCTGGTGCTTGTACAGCAAGCACTCTTATCCACAGAGCTATCTGCTTGGTCCATCAACAGAAGTATCTAAAATTATTCTTAAATAGTGTTACACAGCACACTTTGATGCATAAAGTACTTAAAACTAAGATTATCTGGATAAATAAGAAAAATAACATTGGTGATAGCCATACTTTATGAAAACTTTTAGGTATTTATTAACTGGAAGATCTATGTAAAGAGGAAAGTTTATGGTGGCCATAAGCATTTTGTTCCATTGTATTGCTGGGACAGCATAATAAATTGTCAAATTTCAAATAAAGTCTTAAGTTTTAAAACCAGCTTATTAAGTTCAGTAGATGTCAGGAGGAATATAGAGAAAGAGGACTTTCTGGCTTTTGACACATAAAGCAATATTCTAAGAAACAAACAATGCTGACCTCTTTACAAAGAAATTCTCTATGTGCCACATCAGTCAGCAGCCACAGAAATTAAAATAAAAACTCTAAAGGTGGGGTTGGAGAGATGACTCAGTGCTGAAGAGTACTGGCTGCTCTTGCAGAGGACCTGTGTTTGGTTCCCAGGACCCACATGGCACCTAACAACTCAGTTCCAAAGAATTTGACACTCTCTTCTGACCTCCATGGGCACTGTATGACACAGGTGCACCTACATACATGCAAGCCATACACTCATACACATAGAAAGAAAATATTTTTTCATTGATTTTTTTTATTGAAGCTCTACGCATTCATAAAAATTATATTACAAATCAAATCTAGACCTGTGCCCCCCTCCCTGCCCCCCACCCCACCAGACCTCATGCATTCTGCCAAACATGTTTTTCATCTTTTCCTCAGTCTCTCTCAAAATTCTCGATGCAGAAGTTTACTGTTTCAGCAAAAGTTCACCGTTTCAGTCAGTTCTTTGACACAGACTTTTTGTTGTTGTTGTTATTCCTTCCAATATGCATCACTCCAAAATATGCACATATGCATGCCACATATATTTTTAGCATCTTCAGCTTATGTTTTTTTTTAATTAGGTTGAAAGATGTCATGTTTGAAGGCTCCTCCTCGGCAAGCCTAAACCACCATCAGTTCTGCCCTTGTGTTCCACACTGGGGTTTTCCCTTCCCATGGTCACCAAATGAGGTCCAGTAAGTACCACGTCCTGTCTTGATTTTCCTGTACTGATCTGCATGATACAGCCTGGGTAGTCCAACAATGGCAGTCTATACTCTGAAGAAGTGGAAACCCCAGTAGTAGCTCAGTCCACAAGTTGGATATCTCAGCAGTTCCCATCTGGCACTGAAGGTTTGGAGGATTCTTGGAGAGACATGAGTGTTCAGTCCATATTGGAAGGTTGAAAAGCTGTGTCTTCTCACATCTTTGAAAGATGGCAAAAGCAGTGGCCATTATACCACCTTTAAACTCTTAAGGGTGTAAAAAAGTAATTTTCACCACCTAAATGTTAATGTAAGTTACATGTATATATGAAGTAGACTACATTTCTATATTACTCTTTCTACATAGATTGTTATCATTACAATATACTGCTGAAAATTAAAGCACACCCAGGAGCTGGCTCAGAAGAAAGGGGTTAGCAAGGGTTAGCAAATACAAAGGCAGAACAGAAGAGAACACACGCAGGTAAGGATGCTTAAGAAGATCACCCATCTCTCCAATCCCCACAACTTCCATAGTACCCCCAGTGTTGTTCATCACACACTGACACGTACACACACACACACACACACACACACACACACGCACGCACGCACACACATCCCTTTGAATTAAGGTATCTCACAACAAAGAAAATTGAAAAAGCCACCAAGGACAAGAGTGTTCAGAGAAGAGCTAACTTGGTACAGGGATGTGACTGAGTGTCTGAGTGTTTTCAATCACAAGCCTTCTCATGTCTCACCATGTCACCACAAAGACACGAACATCACAATGCCGATTCCCCTCAGCAGTTTACACAGCTACATGAAAATGACCTCAACTAGACACATAAATGGGTTGCACTCTCCTGGCTTCAGTTTGAAATGTCCGGATTCTTTCTGTTTTCTGACTCTAGCTCTGGTGCTTTAACTACCAGATGTCATGAAATTCATGCATGAATTTGACCACCAAATATTTTAATAGAATAGATTTTAACCACATGGATTTTATCATAACTTTACAAAAATGTAACAAAATATTCTAAGTGTAGATAGAAGAAAAAACAGGCTTATTATCATTGATTTTCCCAGAATGTGAGCAATCTTGTTCCTACATCTGTATTTTTCCCTCTTAGATATTTTACATTTTGTTCAAAAATCAGAAGTACTTAAGAGTATAAAATTAAAGCATGTTTTTATAATGTATTATATAATATATACAGCTTGTGATGCTTTATTTTATAATCTATATACATTTAAATTCTTTTTTTAAATTTTTTTATTAATTTTATTTATTTCTGTATGTGTATGAATGCACTATCTGCATGCAAGTCTGTGCACCCATGTCGTGGGTTTAATACCACTTCTAGATTCTATGTCAGAGATGAGAGAGTAGGGATGACCAATTACTTATGAATACATTTGCCTAAACCAGAAAATACTCATAGCTTTACCTCACTTTTTCACTTCTAGTCTTAAAAGAAAATCATGAAAATCAGCTTTAATTCATCAGAATAATGGAGCTGTTCTTTCAACTCCAGTAGCTTGGAATTATGAAATAAATTCCCTAATAATCGTAATTATTCATAATTCTAGTTGGTCCGACTCCCACCAAATGAACATGGGAATTCCAGTCTGTAAATGAGCCATACTGAAAGCATTTTTGTATTCTCAAAAGTCCATCATGGTGGGGGTGGAGAGATGGCTCATGGCTTAAGAGCACTGACTGCTCTTGCAGAGGACTCAGGTTCGGTTCCTAGCACCAATGTGGCACCTCACAGCATTCGATAACTCCAGTTCCAGGGAATTCAGCACCTTCTTCTGACCTCCACAGGCACCAGGCACACATGTGGTGCACACACTCCAGCACATACGCACAATAAATAAATAAATAAATAAATAAATAAATAACCTATAAAAATGTTTTCAGAATACCTACCATGTCAACAAAGTACTCGAATATAGCAGAAATCCAGAGTGCATTTCTTTTTATCTTTATTTATTCTTTATGCGTATGAGTGTACTGTCTGCATGCAGGTCTGTGCACCCATGTCATGCAATGCTAGGTAGGTCAGAAGAGGGCATCAGATTCCCCTGGAACTGGAGTTAAAGATGGCTCTCAGCTGCCATGTGGGTGCTGGGAATAAAACCTGGGTCCTCTGCAAGAGCAGTCAGCACTAGGCCATCTCTCCAGCCCCCAGAGTGCATTTTTAAAACTGCACTCACTCACTCACTGATTCTGCAGACTCGCTGTGCTAGCTTCCACTCTGCTGCAAACCAAGTGCAGCCCATGGAAAGATGAAAAGATTTTACCTCACAATGCTTATTCTACCTGGGAGTTAGGTGAGATGATCCACAGTCCAGACTGTCATGTGGATTAAGTGTTAAGTTCAGAGAGAGAGACAGAGACAGAGACAGAGAGACAGAGAGACAGAGAGAGAGTGTTCTAGTTTGTCTTCCATTGCTGTGACAAAACACTCTGACCAACACCAACTTGGGGAGGAAAGGGCCCATTCAGCCCACATCTCCTGGGTCACAGTTCATCACCCAGGGAGCCCAAGGCAGGAACTCAGGGCAGGAACCTGGAGGCAGGAGCTGAAGCACAGGCCATGGAGGAATGCTGTTCACTGGCTTGCTCCCCTGGCTCATGCCTAGCCTGCCTTCTTATATGGTATACAACAACCTGCCCAGAGTGGCACTACTCATTGTGGGCTGGGCCCTCCCACATTGCCTGACAATCAAGACAATACTCCACAGTTGTGGCCACAGACCAATCCAATGGAGCCAATTCCCCAATTGAGGCTCCCTCAACCCAGGTGTGCCAAGTTGACACTAAAGCTATCCAGCACAATTGAGCCCTTGTGAACTTGACACACAAAACACATCACTATTAAACCACCACCTTTCCAGTTCTTATCCCCAAAGTATGATGTTAACATTAATCACAACCTAAGACAGAACAACCTTAAAAGCGCCACAGTCCTTAAAATGTCCAAATGCTTAAAAGTTCAGTCTATTAAAAGTCTCTTAACTGTGGGCTGCTGTAAAATCCAAAACAAGTACTGTCTTATTTCAAAGGGAAGAATCAGGTACTCTCAAACAAAACCTAAGTCCAGCAAGTAGCTCAAGGCTGGACACCTGGGATTCACTCACGATCTTCTGGGCTCCAAAGGGTCTCGGCAGCTCCCCCTCTCCGACTCTGCCGTCCGTGGCACACTCATCTCGCAGGCCCAGGCCGACTCCATTCTACACCTACCGCTGCTCTTGGTGGTCGTCCCAGGGTACCGGCATCTCCAAAAAGCTGGGGTCGCTACTGAAACTGAGGCAGCACCTTCACCAATGGTCTCTTCTGACCTCTCCTGGTGCAAAGCCTCAGCTTCTCTCCATGACCCCTGCAATCCTGGGGTCTTCACAGCAACCGAGGTGCACTTCCACCAATGGTCTTTCCTGACCTCTCACAGTGCCAAGCCTCGGCTGCTCTCTGTGACCCCCTCAAATTTCAACACCAGAACCATATAGGAGACTCTTACACACTACCAAGTCCTGCTTCTGGCTTGAGATGGAGGCTCAGGCCCCTTCTGGATCACAGCTTCTGTGTGCTGACCCTGAAGAAATTCTTCCCAGAAGATTTCACCACAGTGATGCTGGTCTCTTGTTACTTACAGCTGATTTTTCAGCCCCAGCTAACCAGCATCAATTGTCCCAGTACAACAAAGATTTCACTTCAGGTTCTGGTCTCTTGTTACTTACAGCTGATTCTTCAGCCCCAGCTGACCAAAACCCACAGATTATACAGTCCTGATGATCTTTGATCCCATTTGAAACTAGAAACTTCACAAGCCAGGAGTCCATCTTCTACAACTCTTTCAGCAAAACTGTTCCAAGTTCCACAGCCACGATCTTTAGGCATTCAATGATTTTTCTAGCCCAAAGTTCCAAACGCTTCCACAATCCTTCCTCAAAACACCAATGTCAGGTCTGTCACAGCAATACCCCACTCTTCTGGTACCAATTTCTGTTCTAGTTTGCTTTCCATTGCTGTGACAAAACACTCTGACCAACACCAACTTGAGGAGGAAAGGGCCCATTCAGCCCACATCTCCTGGGTCACAGTTCATCACTCAGGGAGCCTGCCTTCTTATATGGTATACAATAACCTGCCCAGAGTGGCACTACTCATTGTGGGCTGGGACCTCCTACATTGCCTGACAATCAAGACAATACTCCACAGACATGGCCACAGACCAATTCAATGGAGCCAATTCCCCAATTGAGGCTCCCTCAACCCAGGTGTGCCAAGTTGACACTAAAGCTATCCAGCACAGAGAGGAAAAGGAGAGGTAGTCAAAGTAGACTTATATGGGACTGACACTGCATTTTGAAAGGTGAGCAGAACTAGCTATTGACCAGCAGAGAACAGCATTCTGAACAGGAAGGTCAGCGTAGGCAAAGGCTTGGCAGTCACACACTACTGCAGGGACTGAAGGCAGTTCACATGGCTGTAGCAAGTTTGCAGTGATAGTGGGTGGTAGGTTACAAGCCTGGAAATTGAGGAAGATAATGTTTCAGAAAATCTTGTCTGACAGGGATGGAGAGATGGCTCAGCAGTTAATAGCACTGGCTGCTCTTACAGAGAACCCAGGTTCAGTTCCCAGCATCCGTATGGCAGCTAACAATAGTACATCACTCCAGTTGGATCTTCTGACCTCCTCAGGCATTATTACATGCATGTGGTTTGTGTACATAGACATATATGTGTGTACACATATATATACATATATATATATGCAGCCCAAGCATTAATATACATAAAATACAAATTCATTATTTTTAAAAATGTGTCCAACATCATCAAGAATTTTAACTTGACTATGAAGACTATGAAGAACAACTGAAGGGCTGAAACTGAGGGAGCAAAAATGGAAAAAGAGATGAAACACTGCAGGGTGAGTCCAGAACTTCCAAAGCCCAGTCTATGCACAGTGCCCATACACACTGGGGGTGGGCGTGGTCCCTGTGGGACCAGTTCTTCCCTGTAGATGTGAAGAACTAATATAAAGGAACCAGAAACTGTAAAAGCTTTTAATGACTGAATCCCTGACAGCTGGGTGCGGGGCGTGAAGGAGCAAAAAAGGGAGGGCGAGGCTCCAAGCTCTACATCCAGATGTCTATGTACCTGGTTGTGCTATTCATCAGGACTACAAATATGGGGAGGGAGGAAGGTGTGAAGAAGAGAAGAGGTGAGTTCTGACTCTGACATCCAGTGCTCCTGATGTAAGGTTGGACCGGTCCCAATAAACTCATCCTAAGTTGAATACACTGCAGTCACAATGCATTTGACATGCCTAGGCACCCAAACACCCTACATCACAGCCTAGCAACACTGTCCACTGTGGCTGTCTGTATCGCCCTTGTGATGTCAGGGCTGACTGGGAGCTGAGACTCTGCTCTGCTGCTGCCCAGAACAGCAACAGAAGATGGGACTGTGTGCTGTAAGGCCGGGAGGCCAAAACGCAAAACTTGAAGTACGGTTTCTACTAAATGCATATGGCCTTTGCATCCTTATAAAGTGAGAAAAAAAGAATATGAATCAAAGTGTCTAAGTCTGGGGCAGCCTGTATTGGTTTGAGTCTCCTGTTGAGAATCTTGATAAAAAAAACACTTGCTACTCTTCCAGAGGATCTGAGTTCAGTTCCCAGCACCCACATTGGAGATCTGATGACCACATGTAACTCCAGCTCCTGGGGATCTGATACCCTCTTCTGCCATCTCTTCTCTCTCTCTCTCTCTCTCTCTCTCTCTCTCTCTCTCACACACACACACACACACACACTAATAATAATTAAAATTAATTAAAAATTTTAAAAACTCCTGACATAGGGAAGATTTTAAAGACTCCTTCCATAGTGGAAGATTTGCTTCAAATACACAAGGCTCTGATCTCAGTCCTCAGCACTGCCAAAGGAGTCCTCATAGGCATGCCCCATGAATGGCTTTGTGTCTCTATTCAGATAGAGTTCTATGATTATGTAACCTTGGGAACTGAGAATACAGCTGGTAGAGTCTAGTGCCCAGAAAAGAACTTGGGATGAGGAGGCTAGATAGACAGCTCAGCCGTTAAGAGCACTGGCTGCTCTTGCAAAGGACCTGGGTTTAAATCCCAGCACCCATATGGTAGCTAACAACCATCCATAACTCCAGTTCCAGGGGATCCAACACCTTCTTATGGAATCTGTGGGCATTGCACAACACGGATGCACTTACATACATGCAGGAAATACCCTCATAAACATTAAATAAAAGTTCAGAAAATATTTTTTAAAAAGAACTTGGGACGAGACTAGAATTCTGCCCCTCAATGTTGAGGTGGTGGACAGAAGGGAACTTCACAACAACTTTAAAGAAATCTCAAAAAGTTACAGTCACAAATTAGAGCGAGTTTCACAGAAGCTGTGAAAATCAGCAAAGGGGTCATCGGTATTAAAACTTCCCCAGCTGTGGCATCCGGATGATCGCCTAGGTGAAACTAATTTTAGCAGAGAGTGAAAGTCGGACCACATTGGATGTGGTGTGAGTAGAGAGAGAGGAAATTGAGTAAGTCTGTCAAGTAAAGAGAGACCACTTTCACCATAAAAGCTAACTGGGGGGGCTGGAGGGATGGCCTAGCGGTTAAGAGCGCCGACCGCTCTTGCAGAGGACCTGGGTTCGATCCCCAGCACCCACATGGCGGCTGAGAACCGTCTATAACTCCAATTCCAGGAGAACTCCAGTTCCAGGGGAGTCCGACACCCTCTTCTGACCTCCGCGGCATTGCACAACATGGGTGCACAGACCTGCATGCAGACAATACATTCATACACATAAAAAATAAATAAATTAAAAAAAATTGTTATAAAAAAAAAAAAGCTAACTGGGAGGCCTGGGGCAGGGAGCAGAGGGGGTTGGTGATCCCTTCTGACTGCTACCTTGCCTGGAACACATGGCCAACATCCACACCGTGGGGCTATTGCTCAGCCTTGGTCTCCAAAGCACAGGCATCTCTCACAAAATCCAAACATTCTTGCGGAAACTCAAGCAATCCCCACTCGCTCGTGGACAAGTCAAACCAAAACGGTTCATGTTAAAAGTACAAACATAATTAGAATTCCACTTCATGTATGTACCCTTTCCCCCTTTTACACAGATACTTGTTGGCAAGTAACCCTGAGAGCCAACAAACCACATCATGGTGACCCACTGCAGTGGGTGGAGGGCTGCAGGGAGGCAGGATGCACTTTCCACCTGACTCCTGAGGGGCAGGCAGCATTAAGCTGAGGTCTTAACAGTCATTTCAGACAGCAAGGAATGCTCCCTAGCTTCCCAAAACCATTCAGAATTCATAAAAGGAAATCCAGAATCATACATTTTCAAAATTTGTCTGCAGTTGAGAAATTAACGTAAAAAGTTGTACTCCCTACACTAGAATTCAATACCAGCTTATTATAATACCTAACTTATACTTCAGGAATTAAATACCAGCACCACTATACAAATGGGCAAAATATGTGCATAACTTTTCTCGGTGTTTTAATAAAATGCCTCACAAAATGCAACCAAGGGAGGAAGGGTCCATTTTGGCTCCTGGTGGGAGCGTTCAGTCTGTCACAGCAGGAAGACCTGGTGGTACCAGCTCCCGGCTAAGGCAGGAGGAACGCGAGACTGTTTATTTATTATGTATTATATCATATTATAATAATAAATACAATTCTTCATTATTTTATTTTATATGTGTGAGTGTTTTGCCTGCATGTATATAAAACACCCAGAGGCCAGAGAGGGCATAGAATCCCCTGTAACTGAAGTTCCAATGGTTGTTGACCAACACGTGGGTGCTGAGAATCTATCCCAGATCCTCTGCAAGAGCAGCCAGTGCTCTTAACTCCTGAGCCATCTCTCCAGCCCAAGGAGGCGGATTTCTTACATGCCACTGGATGTCCCCCTTCTTCTTGCTCTTTATTGAGTGTTAGACCCCAGAGGACAGGCTGGTGCTACCCGATTTCAAAGTGGATCTTCCATCCTCAGTGAATGCTCTCCGGAAACACCCTCACGGACACGTGTCCCAGGGGCTTCCAAACCTAGCGAAGCTGACAACGAAGATGAACCATCACGATGTGATTTCAAAGGTTAACTACAATTATTTCTGAATTGTAGCTCTGGCACTCAAAAGCTCCAGCACTCATGTTGAGCAACTAATGATGTGCTTTGAAACTACACCCGCCAGCACCACTGTGTGAAGAAAGTGACTACTTCCGGAGCTAATTCAACTCTGAGGCAGCTGCTGTTGTGAAATGCAGTCCTCACTCAAAGGAAACGACATGGTAGACTTGTACTCACAAATTATCACTTATTGTTAAAAAAAAAATGAAAACAAAACAAAAAAAAACAAAACAGAAAGATGCAGAAAAGTTACTGCAGAATGCATGATCTGGGATGGGTAGGGGTGGGGTGGGGGGAAGGGAAAGGGATATATGCCTGAACTGAATTGGAAAATGATGTATGAAATACACAAAGCATCAATAAAAACAAAAATAAATAAATAAATAAATAAATAAATAAATAAATAAAAGAAATGGGTAACTCAATGCAAGTCTGTCATCTGGAGGGAAAGGTGTGTTTCCATCTGATCTAGTAGACACTGCTCATTAAATCCGAGTGCACGTGTCTCAGCTGCTTCAGCATCACACAAGTTAGTATGCTCCTACCTGCTTGATAAACTTGGTGTTTCCGGTGTTTATAAAGCAGCCAAGGTAAATTTATGGAACGATGGATAAAACTTTTGTCAAGATTGATGCCTTGCTAAGAGTATCGTTTAGCTTTGATTGGTGGTTTATCTCTCATCTTGACATAAAATGGGAGTTGCCATGTGTTTAATTTGAACTCCTTGGTCTGCATAAAGAAACGGTTGTCAATGAGCCACAAATTAAAAACTGCATGCAATGTCACCTACCTTACACCAAGTTGTACTTCAAATAGAGACCGAGGCAAGTCCATTTAGACAAGTCCACTCCCCTCAATTTTTTTTATTAATTTTATTTATTTACGTATGTGTATGAATGTACTGTCTGCATGCAAGTTTGTGCACCCGTGTCGTGCAATGCCGCGGGGGTCAGAAGAGGGTGTCGGATTCCCCTGGAACTGGAGTTCTCCTGGAATTGGAGTTTCAGATGGTTCTCAGCCGCCATGTGGGTGCTGGGGATCGAACCCGGGTCCTCTGTAAGAGCGGTCAGCGCTCTTAACCGCTAGGCCATCTCTCCAGCCCCATCACTCCCCTCAAATTTAAGATGGTTACTATTGAGTGACGAGAACTGATGAGATACAGCCTTGGGGGGGAGCTTTCTCCCTTGGGGGGGAGCTTTCTCCTTTGGGAGGAGGGAGATTTCTTCCTTGGGAGGAGGGAGATTTCTTCCTAGGCAATTTATCTTAGGGTTGGAATTCTTTGTGTAATAATTTCTGAGCTCAGCTTCTTGAAATTTCACAAAAGACATCTTCTAGACACCTGGCTTCTTTCTTACCTGATAACTGAGAAGTAATAACTAGCCTTTTATTTTCCTCTTTGAGAGAAGAAATAGAACAGTCCTCCACTGGATTTTTTTAAATCTGTGTAGCATTAAATATTCTTGTAGTCCTTTGCTTTCAATTGCTGTGATAAAAACACTACCCAAAACCAACTTGGGGGGAAAGGGTTTATTTGGCTTACAACACAGGACATCATCCAAGGAAAGCCAAGACAGGAATTCAGGGCAGGAACCTGGAACACAGACCATGGAGGAATGCTGGCTTGCTCTCCTGACCTGTGTTCAATCTTTTTGCTTTTTTAAAACAAATATTTTATTTATTATTTTAAGTATATGAATATATTGTCTGCATGTAGGTAGGTTCCCCTGTGTCATGCGGTACCTATGGAGGTTAAAAGAGAGTGTGGGATCCCCTGAAACTGGAGTTAAGGACTACTGTCAGCCACCATGTGGGTGCTGGGAATCAAGCCCAGGTCCCCTGCGAAAGCAGCTAGTCCTCTTAACCAGTGAGCCATCTTTCCATCCCCTCAACCTGCTTTCTTATACAACACAAGACCACTTGTTCAGGGGTGGCACTGCCCAGTGGGCTGGGCCCCTCCCACATCACTCAACAATCAAGAAAATGCCCCACAGATATGGCCACGGACCCATTTAATGGAGGAAGTTCCTCAACTTAGGCTCCTTCTAACCAGGTCTGTAAAGCTGACAAAGCTACCCAGAACAATTCCAATTATAGTAAATGAATTCATTTCCATCTTGTTATTATGTTTTATATACTTCCAAGTAAAATAAAACACAAGTATTGGCAAATCTAAGAAAATATCTGTTTTCCACAATAAGCAAACATGTCGATAAAGCTTAGAAATCTTTTCTCTTTAGCACTTACCTGTAAATTAATAGTAATAATAACAGCAATATTAGTAGTAATGATAGTAATTAGCTAACACCAATGCTCTGGCACGATACACATGCTAACCACCTTACATATATTGACTCATTCAATATCCATAATAACTTCATAAAATAATGATCACTGCCTCCTATGTGCAGCTCTGAATCTAAACATTTTATTCCCTCCTGGAAGAAAGTAGAAGGCTCATTGGACTAAAAAGCTAAGGAAAAGGAAGATTCAGAAAACTACAGAATTCATGAGATTTTTTCAGGCTGTGGCAGCAGGAAATGATCATAGGGGTAGGACAGGCTCTCAGGGGGACCTTGCTATAGACTGGGCAGGGGGCTCCTCGGGTGGGGCAACACCCACGCTGGGGCAAGCTTTTCAGTCATGCACCTGCCTTTGAGTCTCCATGGAACTGTAAGTGACCCTCACTCACGCTCCTGTAAACAATCCCAACAAACTCCCTGGTTCACCAAGCTACCCTTGAGTGCAACTTTTTCTTCAGTCTGTCACCTGCTCCCTATCTGGTGTGAAGAGATGTTTGGTCCCATGTCCCCAGGAAAGCCACACAGCACCTGCAGCTTCCTAATGAGAAATGGAGAGGCTTTTAAATCCTCTGGAAGCAGGATTTGGACACATGAATCTGACACAGGAGCCGACGTTTAACATTTTACCAGTATTCTAATCACCCAAGCAGGCATTATGACATCAATACATTATGACATCAACTTAATGGGCTGCAACTAGTAGAAGATATTTTCCCAGCTAGCTCCAAAGTTGCAGAGGGAAAGAAACAAATTCAAACTTCGAGCATGGAAATAGCAATACTGGGTGGAAGGGGAGAGGGAAGTTAGTAATACTAAGCTCATGTGTGTAAAACAAATGAGTATTGGGGACTGAGTAATAAATTTGCTGGAGGAACAGGAGAGGACAGAGAGGCCCATTGAAAAGTCTCCATCAATTCAGACACAGAAGAGGAAGCACGAGCTTAAGTCTGGTAGGAGCCTTGGAGGGAGATGGAGAAAAATAAGCTGCATCTGTTTTGTACTCAGTGGGCAGGAAGTCAAGAAATGTACCTGTGAGCTTGTCTTTTAAATTTTGAATGTAATATTAATCTTTTAGTGTAAATTTTTTCTAGATGAAGTAAAGCTATGCTCTTTCCTTACAGTTTAGTTTTTGGAATCTTTTCCATAAAAGGCATAATTACTGTAATAACCACAGGTTTGATCCTTGATTCTATCAGAAATTCCAGTGGAAATAAAATTTCCAATGTGTGATATAAGTATAACATACACTGCTGGCCTCATGAAAGTAGTCCTTAACTTTGCTCTCTGTTCAAAAGTAAAAAGCAAGGGGTTTAATTTCAGTGTAAGGAATTCTGGAAACCCATCTGGTTTCCTTAGACGTGTCCCAAGCATACATAGATTCTTTTTTTATGAAAGAATAGTTAAAGTTCACAGGCAAATAGCAAGTCAACCTATAGTTGTAATAATAGTGTAATCAGGCGGGGCGTGGTGGCACACGCCTTTAATCATAGCACTCGGGAGGCAGAGGCAGCGGATCTTTGTGAGTTCAAGGCCAGCCTGGTCTACAGAGTGAGTTCCAGGAGAGCTGGGGCTACAGGGAGACCCTGTCTCGAAAAGACCAAAAAAATAATAATAAATTAGTGTAATCAATAAGCAGCAGAGTAAAGTAGAACACAAAGCTGAAATGATCACAGGTTCAAATGTTGCCACGGTGAAGACACAAAATTCTGCCACAAAGCCATTTTTATTTTCAAATATATATGCTTATTTTAATATAATTTCCCTTTTTATAGCAAAAGCTAAAGTTTTTTAAAAAGACTATTTTCATATGGGTAGGTATACCAAGAAAATTATTTCTTTTTCCTTTTCAAAAGTCAGTGGCCAAATGAATTTAGCACACATTAATTAGTGCACTCCACAGCTGGGTTTAAATGGAATTTGGCAAACTATATGAGAAAACTTCTTTTGAGAACTCATGATATCAATTGAAAGCATATCTAGCTGAATTGACTTTATTATGAATTCAGTTTTAAGAATTTTCACACCGTCCCATTTTACATTTAAATGCATCACATGCTGCTCTTAAACACGTCTAAGCTACATGTTTTGAAAACCGATGATGAAAGACCAGCCCATACAGTGGTCTTGAAGGTCAGAAAAGAGTTGGGGGAGGGGCTGGAGAGATGGCCTAGTGGTTAAGAGCACCGACAGCTCTTGCACTCTTGCAGAGGACCCAGGTTCGATACCCAGCACCCACATGGTGGCTGAGAACCATCTTTAACTCCAGTTCCAGGGAATCCAACACCATCTTCTGACCTCCACGGCATTGCATGACACGGGTGCACAAACCTACATGCAGACAGTACATTCATACACATAAAAAGTAAATAAAAAAAGAGTCAGGGGAGGAAGTACATCTACACACAGGGAATTTCAGATGGACAGCAAACCCCAAAGAAACGTCTGTGCTAAGTAAGCATTTCATGTCAGTGTTCCAAAATATGACTTGCTCCCTGGGATTGATTAACCTGTAAGAACAAGCCATGGTGATGCATGCCTTTAATCCCAGCACATGGGAGGCAGAGGCAGAGGCAGAGGCAGGCAGATCTCTGTGAGTTCAAGCCCAGCCTGATCTTCATAGCAAGTACCAGGACAGCCAGAGCTACAGGCAGAGGCAGAAGCAGGCAGATCTCTGTGAGTTCAAGCCCAGCCTGATCGTCATAGTGAGTACCAGGACAGCCAGAGCTACAGGGAGACCCTGTCTCCAAAAGACCAAAAAAAAAAAAAAAAAAAAAAAAGCCAAAAACACAAAACCAATATGCTTGTCTCTGCTTCCCTAGTGCTGGAGATTGCAAGCATATCCCACTACACCGAGCTCCTTTTAAACAAATATTAGAAATTGAACTCAGAACTCAGGTCTCTGTGCTTCCAAAGCAAGGACTTTACCCAAATGAACAATCTCTGCTGCAACCCTGAGATAGTTTTGCACGTGTGTGCGTGCGTGTGTGTGTGTGTGTGTGTGTGTGTGTNAAGGGGAAAGAAAAGACTGACCTCCTGATGTCCAACAGCGATGCTGTAATATTTTAACAGTCCTCCCAAAATTACACAACGGATCCCCATTTTCTCCACATCATTTCCCAAACCTGTATTATGTGTCTTTTTTTCCCCGATCCTAGACTCCTTCCCCCCCATCCCTGCCTTTTCCACACCTCCCCTTCCCTTTCCGCTTCCCCCCCCCTCTCTACTCCCCTTCTCTTTTCCCCCTTTTTTCCCTCCTCCCCCCTCCCTTTATCTTTCTCCCCTCTTTTTTTCTTTCAATTTCAGTTTTCCACATCTTCCTTTCCTTCTCCCCACGTTATGATTTTTAATTTATACGATATAAAAGGTATTTAAGATTAAAATCAAATTAAATAACCTTATATAACACCAATATTAAATTTAAATAATATTTTAACTTTAATTCAATTTTACAGGGAAAGGGATATATGCCTGAACTGAATTGGAAATATGATGATTGACAAACCAAAAGCATCAATAAAAAAACAAAAATAAATAAATAAATAAATAAATTAACAAATAAATAACAGAATATGGGTAACTCAATGCAACGTCTGTCATCTGGAGGGAAAGGTGTGTTTCCATCTGATCTAGTAGACACTGCTCATTAAATCCGAGTGCACGTGTCTCAGCTGCTTCAGCATCACACAAGTTAGTATGCTCCTACCTGCTTGATAAACTTGGTGTTTCCGGTGTTTATAAAGCAGCCAAGGTAAATTTATGGAACGATGGATAAAACTTTTGTCAAGATTGATGCCTTGCTAAGAGTATCGTTTAGCTTTGATTGGTGGTTTATCTCTCATCTTGACATAAAATGGGAGTTGCCATGTGTTTAATTTGAACTCCTTGGTCTGCATAAAGAAACGGTTGTCAATGAGCCACAAATTAAAAACTGCATGCAATGTCACCTACCTTACACCAAGTTGTACTTCAAATAGAGACCGAGGCAGGCCAGCCATTTAGACAAGTCCACTCCCCTCAATTTTTTTTATCTAATTTTTAATTTTGTATGTGTGTATTGTACGTCTGCATGCAAGTTTGTTGCACCCTGTGTTCATGCATCCTGCTGGGGGTCATAGAGGTGTCGGAATTCCCTGGAACCTGATGTTCTCCTGGAATTGGTAGTTTTCAGATGGTTTCAGCGCTCATGTGTGGCTGGGGACGAACCGGGTCTCTGTAAGGAGCGGTCAGCTGCTCTTAACGCTTAGTTAGGCCATCTCTCTCCAGGCCCCATCACTCCCCTCAAATTTACAGATGGTTACTATTGAGTGACGAGAACTGATGAGTACAGCCTGTTTGGGGGGGAGCTTTCTCCCTTGGGGGGGAGCTTTCTCCTTTGGGAGGAGGGAGATTTCTTCCTTGGGAGGAGGGAGATTTCTTCCTAGGCAATTTATCTTAGGGTTGGAATTCTTTGTGTAATAATTTCTGAGCTCAGCTTCTTGAAATTTCACAAAAGACATCTTCTAGACACCTGGCTTCTTTCTTACCTGATAACTGAGAAGTAATAACTAGCCTTTTATTTTCCTCTTTGAGAGAAGAAATAGAAACAGTCACTCCACGGATTTTTTTAAATCTTGGTAGCATTAAATATCTTGAGTCCTTTGCTTTCAACTTGCTGTTGATAAAAACACTACCCAAACCAATTGGGGGAAAGGGTTTCATTTGGCTTACAAATCACGAATCATTGAGGAAAGCACAGACAGGAACTTAGGGCAGGAACCATGGAAACCACAGACCCATGGAGGAATTGCTGGCTTGCTCCCTGACCTGTGTTCCATCTTTTGCCTTTTTAAAACACAAATTTTTATTTATTATTTTTAGTTATGAATATATTGTCTGCATGTAGGTAGGGTTCCCCATGTGTCATGCGGTACCTATGGAGGTTAAAAGAGAGTTGTGGGATCCCCTTGCAAACTGGAGTTAAGGACTAATGTCAGCCACCATGTGGGTGCTTGGGAATCAAGCCAGGCCCTCTGCGAAAGCAGCAGTCTCTTACCAGTGAGCCATTCTTTCATCCCCTCAATGCTCTTCTTACTCAACCCAAAGACCCCCCCCACTTGATTCAGTGAGGTGGCACTTGCCCCAGGGGCTTAGGGCCCTCCCAACATCACTTAACAATCAAGAAAATGCCCCACAGATATGGCCACGGACCCATTTAATGGAGGAAGTTCCTCAACTTAGGCTCCTCTAACCAGGTCTGTAAAGCTGACAAAGCTACCCAGAACAATTCCAATTCATAGTAAATGAATTCATTTCCATCTTGTTATTATGTTTTATATACTTCCAAGTAAAATAAAACACAAGTATTGGCAAATCTAAGAAAATATCTGTTTTCCACAATAAGCAAACATGTCGATAAAGCTTAGAAATCTTTTCTCTTTAGCACTTACCTGTAAATTAATAGTAATAATAACAGCAATATTAGTAGTAATGATAGTAATTAGCTAACACCAATGCTCTGGCACGATACACATGCTAACCACCTTACATATATTGACTCATTCAATATCCATAATAACTTCATAAAATAATGATCACTGCCTCCTATGTGCAGCTCTGAATCTAAACATTTTATTCCCTCCTGGAAGAAAGTAGAAGGCTCATTGGACTAAAAAGCTAAGGAAAAGGAAGATTCAGAAAACTACAGAATTCATGAGATTTTTTCAGGCTGTGGCAGCAGGAAATGATCATAGGGGTAGGACAGGCTCTCAGGGGGACCTTGCTATAGACTGGGCAGGGGGCTCCTCGGGTGGGGCAACACCCACGCTGGGGCAAGCTTTTCAGTCATGCACCTGCCTTTGAGTCTCCATGGAACTGTAGTGCCCTCACTCACGCTCCTGTAAACAATCCCAACAAATCCCTGGTTCACCAAGCTACCCTTGAGTGCAACTTTTTCTTCAGTGCTGTCACCTGCTCTATCTGGTGTGAAGAGATGTTTGGTCCCATGTCCCCAGGAAAGCCACACAGCACCTGCAGCTTCCTAATGAGAAATGGAGAGGCTTTTAAATCCTCTGGAAGCAGGATTTGGACACATGAATCTGACACAGGAGCCGACGTTTAACATTTTACCAGTATTCTAATCACCCAAGCAGGCATTATGACATCAATACATTATGACATCAACTTAATGGGCTGCAACTAGTAGAAGATATTTTCCCAGCTAGCTCCAAAGTTGCAGAGGGAAAGAAACAAATTCAAACTTCGAGCATGGAAATAGCAATACTGGGTGGAAGGGGAGAGGGAAGTTAGTAATACTAAGCTCATGTGTGTAAAACAAATGAGTATTGGGGACTGAGTAATAAATTTGCTGGAGGAACAGGAGAGGACAGAGAGGCCCATTGAAAAGTCTCCATCAATTCAGACACAGAAGGGAAGCACGAGTTAGTTGTGTAGGACCTTGGAGGGAGTGGAGAAATAAGCTGCATCTGTTTTGTACTCAGTGGGCAGGAAGTCAAGAAATGTACCTGTGAGCTTGTCTTTTAAATTTTGAATGTAATATTAATCTTTTAGTGTAAATTTTTTCTTAGATGAGTAAAGCTATGCTCTTTCCTTACAGTTTAGTTTTTGGAATCTTTTCCATAAAAGGCATAATTACTGTAATAACCACAGGTTTGATCCTTGATTCTATCAGAAATTCCAGTGGAAAAAAAATTTCCAATGTGTGATATAGTATAACATACACTGCTGGCCTCATGAAAGTAGTCCTTAACTTTTTCTCTGTTCAAAAGTAAAAAGCAAGGGGTTTAATTTAGTGTAAGGAATTCTGGAAACCCATCTGGTTTCCTTAGACGTGTCCCAAGCATACATAGATTCTTTTTTTATGAAAGAATAGTTAAAGTTCACAGGCAAATAGCAAGTCAACCTATAGTTGTAATAATAGTGTAATCAGGCGGGGCGTGGTGGCACACGCCTTTAATCATAGCACTCGGGAGGCAGAGGCAGCGCGGATTTTGTGAGTTCAAGGCAGCCTGGTTACAGAGTGAGTTCCGGAGAGCTGGGGCTACAGGGAGACCCTGTCTCATAAAAAACAAAAAAATAATATAAATTAGTGTAATCAATAAGCAGCAGAGTAAAGTAGAACACAAAGCTGAAATGATCACAGGTTCAAATGTTGCCACGGTGAAGACACAAAATTCTGCCACAAAGCCATTTTTATTTTCAAATATATATAGATTCTAACTATTTAAGTTAAATTTCCCTTATTTAAATTAAAGTTTTTTAAAAAGACTATTTTCATATGGGAGGTATACCAAGAAAATATTTCTTTTTCCTTTTCAAAAGTCAGTGGCCAAATGAATTTAGCACACATTAATTAGTGCACTCCACAGCTGGGTTTAAATGGAATTTGGCAAACTATATGAGAAAACTTCTTTTGAGAACTCATGATATCAATTGAAAGCATATCTAGCTGAATTGACTTTATTATGAATTCAGTTTTAAGAATTTTCACAAATCGCATTTTACATTTAAATGCATCACATGCTGCTCTTAAACACGTCTAAGCTACATGTTTTGAAAACCGATGATGAAAGACCAGCCCATACAGTGGTCTTGAAGGTCAGAAAAGAGTTGGGGGAGGGGCTGGGAGATGCTAGTGGTTAGAGCACCGACAGCTCTTGCACTCTTGCAGAGGACCCAGGTTCGATTCCCAGCACCACCATGGTGGGTGGGGGAACCATCTTTACTCCAGTTCCAGGGAATCCAACACCCTCTTCTGACCTCCACGGCATTGCACTGACACGGGTGCACAAACCTACATGCAGACAGTACATTCATACACATAAAAAGTAAATAAAAAAAGAGTCAGGGGAGGAAGTACATCTACACACAGGGAATTTCAGATGGACAGCAAACCCCAAAGAAACGTCTGTGCTAAGTAAGCATTTCATGTCAGTGTTCCAAAATATGACTTGCTCCCTGGGATTGATTAACCTGTAAGAACAAGCCATGGTGATGCATGCCTTAATCCCAGCACAGGAGGCAGAGGCAGAGGCAGAGGCAGGCAGACTCTGTGAGTTCAAGCCAGCCTGTCTTCATGGCAATACCAGGACAGCCAGAGCTACAGGCCAGAGGCAGAAAGCAGCATGTCTCTGTGGTTCAAGCCCAGCCTGATAGTCATAGTGAGTACCAGGACGTCCAGAGCTGACAGGGAGACCTGTCTCCAAAAGACCCAAAAAAAAAAAAAAAAGAACAAGCCATAAATTGTGATCATAGCAAGCAAGTTAGTTCTTTTTTTGTTTTATTTTATGTGTCTGAATGTATTGTCTGCATATATGTAAGTGCACCTATGTCATGCAATGCCCTCAGAGGTCAGAAGAAGTGATCAGATCACCTGGAACTGGAGTTATGGATGGTCATTAGCCACCATGTTGGTTCTGGGAATCAAACCCAGATCCTCTCTAAGAGGATTCAGTATTCTTAACTGGTGAGCCATTGCTCCAGGCTGGGAAGCAAGTTCTTTATCAATTATTACAGGCTGAGGATTTCCAATAGTTGTCATACTTCGTAGGCAAATGCAGGACACCTGTGGCTGCTGGCAGTGTCTTAAATTGCCTGCCTGCTTGTCCACACCTGACCCCCACTTGTAGGTGAGAGCAGCACATGATGCAGGGAGAGAGCAGCAACTCATGACACAGCATGTGATGCAGGGCAGCGCTACGAGCATATGTGTACAGGCCGGGGTGCAGGGGTGTGGGACTGGCTGCTGAAAGATGAAGTCATGATGTACTGCATACAATAAAATGGATTCTTCATTACCTTTATCAACAGAGTCCCCGGTCCATCAGTCCATACATGCATAAGTGTAGGCCCATCAGGCTTGAGTCTTAAGTGTTGTTTGCCAGTAGTAGATGCTGGAGGGTGCCCATCAGGCACCAGCCTGAAATTCCAGTTCTGGGGCCACACGCGCACACACACACACACACACACACACACACACACGGGGGGGGGGGGCAAATAATCTGAGAGGGGGAGCTAGCCACTCAGATTTGGCCATGGAGTGGACATTTCCCTGGCCAGCTGGCACATGCAAAAAGAGCCAGTTTCCCAGAGAGGAACTGTGGGCAGCTATCTCTCACAGCATGATTGAGTTACATCTGACTGCAGAAGTACCCACAATACTTAACAACCTAACCACCCACAGTACTGGGATGTCCCACTGGTGGGAAATAAGGGTGAGAAGTTCTCTCTCTAGTGTATCAGTCCATCTCAAAGGCATCCTTGACTGTCCTCTCACACAGAGCACTGAGACCCACGTGGTCTTCTGTAGTGCACAACAAGTGCATGCATTCTAACAGCACTCTTAGGAAAGGAAAAGGAACCACCACAAGCACAGGGACCTGGAACCACCAGGAGGGGCCTTTTATCTAGCTTCACCATCTATTAGCACTTTGGTTGAGTCCTTCATTCATTCACTCATTGTCTGACTGATGACTAGGTACCAACTGCCACAGTTCTCAGGGTGCTCAGGAGAATGAGAGCCCATGCTGTTCAGGGAAACATCTACACATGCAAGCTGCACATGGAGTTTTCTCACAGTCTAATGCATGTCTGCTTGAGGCACAATAGGCCCAGATGAAGGAGACTCACATACTGGTGAAGCAGGGTGTGCAGGGAGCTGTGGTCCATGACAAAGCTGGTGGGCAACAAAGTAGCTGGAATGACAACCATGCAGGCTTCATAGCACACCGGGTCAGGCATGTCTGAGGGACAACATGAGTCCCATTATGTGTGAAGCACTGAAGTTGGGGCGCAGCTGGCAGAAGATGAGGCCTGACAGCAGGCAAACACCACCTGGTAGGAGACGCTCTGCAACCTAAGAAACGAATGTGGTCCTGGAGAACAGAGGCCCTAGCGGGGTTTTAAGCAAAGGGTAAATAGCTTAGATTTGAGTTTTGGAAGAAACTCTCTTGATGCAGTTTAGATCTGAGCTGTACTTGGAAATGCCTGGGAAGCAATGGCCCCTCTGTGTGCTAGCTGGAGAAGTCAAGGACCTACCAATGATGCAACCTTGACGTGAAGGTTAAAGCCCCAGGGAAGAGGCCACAAACATGCAGAAAGAGAAGTAGGAGCAAGGACTGCCAGTGGTCCAGTGTAGAAATCAAACTTATAATGGAATGACCAGGGGTCCCACAGACCCTCAAACAATACTGGTCAGTGTTCCAGTGTAGAAATCAAACTTATAACGGAATGACCAGGGGTCCCACAGACTCTCAGACAATGCTGGTCAGTGTTCCAGTGTAGAAATCAAACTTACAATGGAATGACCAGGGGTCCCACAGACCCTCAAACAATACCGGTCATTGTCCCTGCTCTTGGTCACCCAGCAGAACTTCGCACAGTGACCCCATTACTAAAGACACAACATACGTGAGCTATAGAACAAACAAGGAGAAATCAAGGTGGTGCTGACTTCAGAGCCTCATCTCTGGCTAGTGTTCATAGTACTGGAAGGTGCTACACAAGCTCAGAAGAGAAAATTTAGCATAAACCTTACCCAGCTGTGAATACTGTGGGCTACAACAATTAACCTGGCAGTATATGCCCACTGGTATAATAGTGTCACAAACATTATGGGAGTAACCACCCACGTTCTCATTGGGAAGTATGATTTAAGGTCTGCATAACAGGATGGAGCCCATACCTAACATTGATATCAAACCTAGGAGCCTATGACTAGACAGGACATGGGCCTTAGGGAAGAGCCCAATACTATTGTTCATTAGAGAAGCTTCCTTATACAGTAGATGCCAATTAACCCAGAGACCCACAACTGGCCCATATGCAGATGATAAGGGGCTGCAGAGTTCTTATCCCTGAATAGGACACCTACTTCAAAGTTCTGCTTCTCAAGGCTCAGGGGTAACAGTGGAAAAGGGGTGGAAACACTGGAAGAGGCAGAGGTGTACGAACCACAAGGAAACAGAGTTTTTGGAGAGCTGGCCAGTTACTCATATGAACTATGGCATTGGTGACAGCATGGACAAGTCCCACATGAGCTAAAGCCAGACAAAATCTCAGCCCAGAAGTGGGGAAGTGGTCAGAAATCCCAGCCCTGCCTGAGGAACTACTGGCAACCAATGGCTGCTTAGAGGGGGAGGGTCAGTCTCATTTAAGGGTGAGACTCTTGGTAGGTTGACCAGGCTCCAGTGCATAAACCCACACCAAGGGACATAGATATAGATAGATATAGATAGAGATAGAGATAGAGATAGAGATAGAGATAGAGAGATATAGAATAGACATAGATATAGATATAGATGATGTAGATATATAGATGATATAGATATAGACATAGACATAGATATAGATAGATGATATAGATATAGATATATAGATGTAGACATAGACATACACATAGATATAGATGATAGAGAAATAGATGATATAGATATATAGACATAGACAGACATAGACATAGACATAGATATAGATAAATGATATAGACATAGATAGATGATATAGATAGATGATATACATAGATATAGATATAGACATAGACATAGACAGACATAGATATAGACATAGACATAGACATAGATATAGATGGTAAACATATATATTGTATCCATATATGTAACAGTACATGAAATTAAGCAGGGGTACTAAGAAAGTATAGATAGAAGAGAGGATCATACACTCAAAACATATCGTATGAAATTCATAAAAATTCAATAAAAAAGGAATTATCAAAGGAGCTGAGCTTTGTGCCAGGGTCTCTGTCATTATGAAGTCAACGGTTACAGTCTGTGAGGAAGCAATGGTGGATTGTTGTTTCATAACCGAAGAGACCAAGGCAGACGTAACTTAAGCAAATGTTAGGTGAGACAAAGTTCATGGAGCAGAGGACATGAAGCTATAGAGACTACCGGGTTTGAACACAGATAGTTTTCACCCAAGCATTTCCATTGGAAAGTTGAGAACTTTAAAATAACCACATGTTAAACCATGAACTGTAAGTTAATAAGAGATGTAAAGTCAGAGTATACTTTTAGAGCAGCCAAAGGAATTTGAAGTGTAACTACTCTAGTGGATGCCCAGTCCCCTACAGCTAAAGCACTGGGCTGTTTGTAAGCATAGATCATATGTGCACATGTGTAGTGTTCATGTTGGTGCTTGAAACTAAGATACCGCAAGGCAGAAGGTAAAAGTTCTTGTCAGTCCTTCTCAGGAGGGTTGGCTTGGGATCACAGTATGCCTGCTAAAGACAAGTGCACAATGGTCCCCAAACATTCCCTCCTCCAGGAGGCTGCCTGGCCACTCAATGAACTGTCAGCCATCTCACCCGCACATGCCCACCATGCCTGGTCTGCAGCAGTGTAAGCAACATCTGCAGACTACAAAAGACTCATGAATCCATCTGAGACTGCACACCTTCAGGGGATCTACATCCTACTTTGTTCCTTACACCTGTGATGGCTGTTTATCATTGCCAACCTGACTGGATTTATAGTCATCTGAGACCCCTGAGTGTGTGTGTGTGTATGTTTGAGAGTGTCTCCAGAGAGCTACAACTGCGGAGAGAAGACTCACCCTGAATGTGGATGGCACCACCCACCCACGGGCTGGGCAGACTGAATAAAAAGACAAAAGGGGAAAAAATATTCAAAATACATGATACATGTGTGAAACTGACAAAGAACAAAATGTATTAACTTTTTGAAAAAGGAGAAAGCAATCCTGGGAGCAGCATCCATCTCTCTCCACTTCCTGACTCCAGATGTGGACACCCACACCTCTGCCACCATGCTGCCCCCTCCTCACCACCATGCTGCCCCCTCATAATGGACTTTGTCTCTCAATCTGTGAACCAAAATAAACCCTTCCTAAAGTTGCTTTTATCAGATATTTCATCACAGCAAGAAAAGTTACTGATACAATACCCGAGTTACGAGATCAATCAATAACAACATACATAATGACCATGTAGGAGAAAGCGTCCATGGGTGAGTGTGAGAAGGCCTCCCCTAAATCCATGCCTTAAGACACCTGAAGGAAAGCTCTTCAGGCTACAAGTGTCCCTTTTCTGCTCTCAGCCTCTCCTTCAATTTGGTGTCCCTCCCACACCCAGTGGCCACTGGGTCTATGTCCAGCAAACCTTTGGAAATTCATGGCTCTTGTGGGATTCTGGGTGCTTTTATTCACTTAACAAATGGATTTAAGTATGCCTTTTCAATGTGACATACAAAGATAATTAAGATGTCAGTGAGAATCTGTTAGCATTGCAACATGTTCAACAGCTTATTAGATGTGATCGATCCAGAATAGGAAGTAGACACAGTGGTAAATGAACAAGTGTGTCCCTGACCAAAAATCATATCTCTCTCTCTCTCTCTCTCTCTCTCTCTCTCTCTCTCTCTCAATAACTATATAGAGACTTATAAATATCTATGAAGATGGACTGTTGTTCACAGGGGATCCCCAAAACTTGTGTCAATCTGTGACAGTGTGTTCCACCATCCTGATTACACTGTCTCTCCTTCACAGTCAGCCCAGCGTCAGATGACTCTTCATCTCAGTATGTAAAATAACTAATACTGGCCAGCCTGTACCCAGCCCCTACTCTACTTCACACAGCCCATGCCCAACCCCTACTCTACCTCACGCAACCCGTGCCCAGCCCCTACTCTACCTCACGCAGCCCGTGCCCAGCCCCTACTCTACCTCATTTTACACAGAGAACCTCATACAGGCAGGTTTGCCTCTACCTTTCTGCCTACACATTCTATGTGATGTTCTGAGACCACATCTCTTTGGTAGGTCTGAACTGATTTTTGTCTTTTAATCTATGTATTCCAAAAAAATCAAGCTAATTTCTTGCTTTAAAAATCAAGTTCTCTCTGGGTGTGATGGTGCACGCCTTTAATCCTAGCACTTGGGAGGCAGAGGCAGGCAGATCTTTGTGAGTTCAAGACCAGCCTAGTCAACAGAGCAAGTTCCAGGCCAGCTGAGGCTACAGGGAGACCCTGTCTCAAAAAGACCAAAAAAAAAAAAAAATCAAGTTCTAGGGGCTGGAGAGATGGCCTAGCGGTTAAGAGCTCCAACTGCTCTTGCAGAGGATCCGGGTTTGATCGCCAGCACCCACATGGCAGCTGAGAACTGTTCTTTGACTCTAGTTCCAGAGGAATCTGACACCCTCTTCTGACCTCCAAGGCATTGCACAACACGGGTGCACAAACCTACATGCAAACAGTACATTCATACACATAAAAAATAAATTAAAAAATTTTTAAAAGCTAAAAAAAATCAAGTTCTCTCAGATAGCATCTCACTCCAATACGACTGGCTAAGATCAAGAAAACAAAAAATACCAAATGTTGGAGAAGTTTCAGGGAAAGGGAAACACTCATCCACCACTGGTGGGAATGTAAACTTGTACAACCATTATGGAAATCACTGTGGAGAACCCTTAAAAGACTCCAAATGAGCCTACCACCTAACCCGGCCATACCACTGCTAGGTATATACCCACAAGACTCATCCTATTGCAAAGATACATGCACATCCATGTTTATTGCAGCTCTCTTCACAATAGTGAAGAGCTGGAACCAACCCAAATGCCCCTCAACAGACAAGTAGATGACAAAAATGTGGTACATCTACACAAAGGAGTTCTATTCAGCGGTAAAGAAAGATGACATCATGAAGTTTGCAGGTAAATGGATGGAACTCGAAGCCATTATGCTAAGTGAAGTAACACAGTCCCAGGAAAACAAGCAGCAAATGGTCTCCCTCATTTGTAGATGCTAACACCAAATCTCCAGTTGAAAGGCAAGCTGAACAACATTATTGTTGTATTTCTGTTTATCTGAAAGCAACTATGTTGTTATAATGTAAATCCCTTAACGAGCCCTAGAATCAACCCACCACTTATTTTCAGACTCTGTAATTACTATATATGGGTGGAAAGTACGTATTCATATTTTAGAGTCATATAAAATTAAAGGAGGAAAATGTGAATTCCTAAACATAAAAAAAGGCTGAGAGAAAGATGCAGGACAGTTATGGCAGAATGCATGATCTGGGGTGGGGTGGGTGGAAGGAAAAGGGGAATATGTCTAAATTGAACTGAAAAATGATGCCTGAAATACACAAAACATCAATAAAAGCATTATATTAAAAAAGAATAAAAAATAAAAATAAATAAGTAAATAATAAAATAAAATCTACTTCAACATGAATGTCACTAATTGACTTTATTTTTTTTTTTTGCTTCCCTATGTAAAAATCAGTCAAATAAAGAAGATTGCTTTGTTCATAACAATTCAAAGTAGGACCCCCCCCAAAAAAAAATAAAAACAAGTTCTTGGGACTGGAGAGATGGCACAGCCATTAGGATCACTGGCTGCTTTTGCAGAGGACCTGGGTTCAATACCCAGCATCCACACAGAGACTAACAACCACCCATAATTCCAGTTCCAGAGGAATCCAATGGCCTATTCTGACTGCATGAGAAATGCAAGACATAGGTTATACACAGGCAGGCAGTGCACTTACACACAGGCAGGCAATACACTCATACACATTAAAAAGTCACCAAAATGCTAGTTGTTTTATTTATAGTTTGTATTGGGTTGGTCTCTATATTTTTCTGAATTATACAACATCACAGTGTAACACTTTCTTTTACTTGTAGGACAATTTAAAGGAATTAAGCTTAAATTTTACTTCCCAAATAAGTAGAAGTCTTAGTCCAGTCATATAGTGTTAAAGAGCAAAGAGTTTATTGGGTAAAATTTATTTAGCAGGTACTCAACTCTGCCCAAGCTTTATCCACCAAGTATAGGATATTTTAAGGCTTAGTGAATTGTTTAGATTAGTTAAATTTAGGTGTAGGTTTTGGTGAAAATGGTAATACAATTGAACTAATTGGGAATATAAAATGTTAATTGTTTTATTTATAATTTGTATTGGGTTAAGGTACACAAATGGCCTCTATATTTTTCTGAATTATACAACATCACATTATAACACTTTCTTTTACTTGTAGGACAATTTAAAGGAACTAAGCTTAAATTTCCTTCCCAAATAAGTAGCATACAGTCAATGAGAAACAGTTTGGGTAAATTTAATGAAAGCTTATGCCTTGGCTCCTGTTTATGGGTATGTGTAATACAACTTAGGCATCTATAGGTCAAAACATAAAAACCTAAAAAAAAAAAAAAAGGGGGAGGTGGGAGGTGGGGTAGTATCCTTTCTGGGATACAAATGGAAAACTCTGTGTTCCAATCCTATTGATAAATTTTCAATTTTTCTGATCTTGAAACTAACAATGGGAGGAGAATTTTATGTTCCCACAGGTAAAAATCACCAATCTAAATGCCTGAAAACATACAACTTATGGCTGTGCAGGATGAACTGGGGAATGCCAGCAGAGAGGTTGACCCATCTGAACATTAAGGAATGAGGAACCTCAGACTGCCTGAGTCACGGACACTGAGCATCTCTCTGAATAATATTGGGGTTGACTGTTTATAATGGACCCTAATGAAGTTTACCTTCCAGATGCTGAGAAACCTTCCTACCTCTCCCCTTTTTTAGGAAAAAGAAAAACATGATGGTAATGAAACCACTCCCTAACTGTAAACTAGAGCCAATTGTTACAGTGGTAATTTCCTATAAAACAGGCATAACGTATTAACTGATTGATAGGCATAGGAACTGTGAAAGGATATTTCTCTATCTAGAGCCAAATTCAATAGTAAAGTGTTTATAAGTTGTGTAATTAAGCAAAATATATTACTACAGGAAAGCTCTGACATCAGCAATGAATTATTCTGCCTAGGAGATGTTGGCTAGGGGATTCAAACCCGCCCCCCCCAAATTATAAAGGCCTTTTGCCTATAAGTGGGATATATGCAAGGAGAAAGGCAGTAAGTCCCTGTTGTCGAAGACCTGGTGTGAGCATGAAAAATGTTATGAGACGTCACTTGCTAGCGTACAACTGGCCTCTGAAATGCTAGAGAGCGTTACCAAAGGCCACTACAGCAATACAGCAAAATATTGGTCTCCCTGAGACAAACAAGACTCCTCCGAAAATATCAGCTACACCTCAACAGCCTGGAGATACAGTGCAACAGTGGCAGCCAAGTGTCTATATTATATCCCAAAACTATTTGGCTATTAGCTCTCTCCTTGGAGGAATAACTCACAGCGGATGCCACAAGCTTATGTCCTCTAGTGGTTAGGCGATGTTATAAGCCACAATAAGAACTTGTCACCCTTTATAGAGAAACCACAGTTTGCGGATTAGCATACCATCCAAGCATCTGTGTCTATGCTCACAGCTTAGCTTGACACAATAAGTGGTACTGCTTAAATGCCTGTACATCCAATAGCTTGAGCTTTGTTAGTATGACTGAAAAGGGTATCACTGTGAAAGCTGTCAATCCGTGAAGGGAAACAAACTGAACAGACCGGAGTCCAAAATGACAACTCCAAAGAAATTAGACTGTTTTCTTCTCACCCACTTGTGCCCCTTTCCCAAAGCCTAGGGAACAAACTGCGGAAGAGGAGGCGTGGTAGATTGTAAGGGCTGTGGAGAGATAGGGGTGAATCATGAGACTATAGGAATATAGTCTGGACTCCTGATTGATCAACATGCCTGTGCATACAAGCTTCTCCAACTGGACTATGGGAACCTTGGGTTGTTCAAAATTTGGACATAGATACTTGCAAAATGCACCAATTACCTAATTGTATGACATACTGAGTAACATCAATGTTATCTACAAACAACTGTGTCATTATATTGTAGAATCCCTTAAAAATAAAATAAAATAAAAAATCACCAGCCATGGTGGTGCATGCCTTTAATCCCAGTACTTGTGAGGCAGAAGCAGGTGGATCTCTGTGAGTTCAAGGCCAGCCTGGTCTGCATAGTGAGTTCCAGGAAGGCTGGGGATACAAGGAGACCCTGTCTCAAAAAAAGAAGACTAAAAATAAAACAAAATAAATCATGTGCTCACACTATAATACCAGAGCAGAACCCAGCCAGCACATGGCATTGAATCTCCATGCTGCATGAGTGTAGTGTCAGGGATCATCACTAGGTGGTCACCCCTGGCACTTCACCCATATGCCAACTCCTGACATCACACTTTTTCTTGCTAATATCCTGAATCACAAACTGATCTTTGCCATATGTGTGTTCAGCACTGTATAGGTCACTATACAGTGTGCAGGCTCATCAAAAAAAAAATAAAAATGAAACTCCCTTACGACCCAGCCACATCACTCCTGGACATATGGGCAAAGTCAGCTTACCTCAGAAGCACTTACGCAGCCTTGTTCACACTATTCACAGTAGCAGAAATGGAACCAGCCTACATGTCCATTGACAGATGAGTCAATAAAGAAAATGTGGTACCTATGCACAATGGAATCTTTTTCAACCATATCAACTGATTTCAACCATTTCAACTGATCTCCAGTTGCATCCATTTTCCAGAGTATATCTGTTTGTGACTACCGTAATAAACCCCATTACTTCATAGTCTAACAAAAAATAAATTTACAAAAGAAAAGGTGAAAACATAATATTTGCCCATCATAGAGTTCTGTTACTTTTTGATACGAGCATGAATTGATTCATAAGCTTTAACCGACACCCATCCCTGCACCCAGGATGCTAGTATTACGCTAGCATTCAGGATACAAAGAGGAGCAAAGATCATCAACTCTGAACTCATATAGACTGTGTTCACAATCTGTAACATTTTATGCAATAGAGAGAAATGAGGGTATGCACAAAGGGCAAAAGGTCAGGGTCACATCAGAGTTGTAACCTGTGACAGTGTCAAGAAGAGCGGGAAGGAAGCAGACAGAGAACTCCTACCAGGACAGCTCATGAGGAGCCTATGACACCGCCAGTCAACGAAGGTGAACCAACTCCAGGGTGAGCTGCAACAGACCAAGCCATCTCCTGTGAGATGCACAGCAAGTCAGAAACACCCGAAAGATGATCTGGGTTTCCCACTTTGGCTTCTGCACAGAACATACAAGGAAGTCATCCCTGGGATTCTGGGAAATGAGCTGGATGCTGAATCCCTCAGGTTCCAAAATCTTGTCACATCAGGTCACCTTTGCAAGAAGCACTGGGACTGACCCGATGCTCTAGGGAGACAGGGAGAGCAGAGAGGCAGGAGAGGCAGCCTAGAGTGCAACCCCGGGAACAGAGAGACAGAGAAGGGCTGCTCTGTCCTCCCTGACAGAGGAGGAAGAGCCACAGGCAGAAGCATCCAGAAACGCATTTGAAAGACAGGGTTACCTGGGAAATATCAGGAAATGCACTATCTTGGTCGGCAAGGGTAACCCAAGTGACATCACCGGTTTGGCATGCAGTCTGAGACCCACAAGCAAATGTGAGTGAATGAGTGAATGAGAGCAAGGAGGGCGAGACCTCAGTGTTCCCTGGATGCCGGGCTCCCTCTGGGCCTTTCCATACAGAAAAGAGAACAAATATTTATCTGCATCCTAGATGCTCCATCTAGGAATTAAAGCACAAAGCACCAGAAGAGAAACTAACACCATGTCTTTCATGGTGAATTTGGGGAGCAGAGGAGGGTGGAGGGAAGACTCTGTGGGGTACCCATGGAGACCCTTGTGGGCCAGGCCAAGTCAAAGCTACATGCAGAGACCCCATCGGCTAGGAGCTGTCTATAGGGCACCACCTCTCCCCCCTCCCTGGTCATCCTTGATGGATCTGATGCCCGGCTGGTGAATAGGAGAAGACAGAATCCTTCATGCTGTAGATGACACTCGGCTGAGCAGCACTGTCCAGGCCGTAACTGATCTCACACAGTCAGCACACAGGCAGACAGGGACCTACCAGGGCAGGAAGACAGACAGGAAGCACACAGGTGTTACCGAACAGCTCCACCTCTGAGAGGCCCCCCTGCTTCTGCCTCATCGGTATGTGCATTTTCATTTCCACTGAATGCGCCTGGCAGCAGATGATGTGTGGCTTCTCAGGATCCTAAGCAAGGAGTTCAGTGCTTCAAAAATTAAGTGAAAATCAGTTCTGGCTGCTGTTAGGGATCAGGAAGGCTCTTTGTGCAGTCAGTGGCAAAAAGTTACTGTAAATTTGAAGAAACGTCTGTGCCCAACTTAGAGAAATTTACGAATTCATTCATTTATGAAGCAGTTTTATAGCATTAATTGGAAATTTGAAGCAGTAGGTGGTGGGGTTTCATTTCATTTTGTAAAGAAAAGTCTAATCGTTGTCAGAGGGCCTGGGTAGAAGTGAATTGTTTGAGGCTTTTCTTAATCTCTCTGAAACAAGCTTTTAATGCCTGGTACATAACAGGCTTTCTTTTTCCATACAAATATGTGAATAATCTAGGTTTAAACAGAAAGACTTTTCTAATGGTCTTTGGTATTTTTTCAAGATGCAATACAGCTGATAGGAAGTGCTTATAAAATGTAAACTGCAGGAAATTCATATTCATAAGCTTCTGGCTGTAATTTTAGAAAGCTGACTTTTAAAGATCTGCTAATGAAGAGTTGGGAGAGATGCACTGTGCACTGACTTTAAACACCAGGCCTTCGCTGAGCCAGTGCTGTGCGGTTCTGTCTCTGATTTTTAATTTCCCCTCAACAGATACTGGAAATCACAGCACTGTGAGGTTAACATGTGCGGAGTCACACAAACAGGCTCCCGTTTGCTCGATCCAGATGTGGCTGCTGTCACATTACAACTACACAGATGTATTAGGAAGTCCTAAGGTTTTCACTAAAAATAAATAAATAGGGGCTGGAGAGATGGCTCAGCAGTTAAGAGCACCAACTGCTCTTGCAGAGGACTCAGGTTCGATTCCCAGCACCCACATGGCAGCTAAGAACAGTCTTTAACTACAGTTCCAGGGGAATCTGATACCCTCTTCTGACCTCCAAGGCATTGCACAACCACGGGTGCACCAACCTACATGCATACAGTACATTCATACACATAAAAAATAATAAATAAATAAACCTAAAATTCATTTGGTGTCCTTGGAACCAGATTTTAATATTTTTAACACATCTCCTCTATGCTGTCTTCTTTGTTTTAGGATTCTGTCCTGTGCATTTTATGTATGAATGTCTTTTGATTAAAATAACCAAATAGGACTGGAGAGATGCGGCAGCAGTTAGGAGAACTTGCAGCATAATAACAAGGACTACAGTTATGGTTGTTTACTCAGTAAGCCGTGTGTCCCTCAAATGCCTGTACATCCAGCCTGAGGGATCTGACACCCTCTTCTCCTCTCTGTGCCTGCATAGGTGTGTTTGCCCCCCCAAACACACTCATGAACATTCACTGATGCAGACATCCACAAATAATTTTGCTTCTTGATGTTGTTGTTGTTGTTGTTTGGAGACATGGTCTCCCTGTAGTCCCAGCTGGCCTATGTAGACTAGACTGACCTCCATCTCACAGAGATCCACCTGCCTGTGCCTCCCAAGCTGGAATTAAAGGTGTGCACTACCATGCTGGCTGACCAAGCAACCTGCATAAGCTATTCTCTATTCTCAGTGCTCTGTGAGATAATGGTGGAGTCAGCACCAGAGAAATTAGCAGTCACCCCGAGGGGCAGAGATGACACACTTTGCCTGGCCCATGACCAGCCCTTCAGGCAGATTTCTAGACTTGAGGACCAGAGAGTACTCAGGAAACTCACGAAACATTCTAGTTCGTTTCTTTCCCAACACCCTGCATCTAACACGCCTGACTTCTTCCCTGTTCCCTGGTCTGTCCCTGCACCCCTCACGAGCATCTTCACTCCCTGAGACCTGGGGTCTGGCCCTAATGGCTCACCCGCGTGTCACACAGGCCTCGGGTCTAGCCTGTGTAACTGGTTCCATTTGATGTGGGTGCTCCCACCCAGAGCTCTGCTGACACAAGCAGGCTGAAGAGGAAGGAAAAGACAAGGCAGACAGTGACTCCGTCTAACTCCATCTGGAAAACAATGATGCCACTCCTGAGTGTGAGAAGCATTGCTTGGAAGGGAGCATGTAGCGCATGCGCCCAGAAGACTCTTCAAGCCAGCTGAGGCCCAGGTCCTGTCGGGACAAGGGCACTTCTGCTGCCGCCAACACCACCACTCTCGCAAATGCCAGCTTCCTGTCAACATTTTGGAAAAGGTTTTTTAAAAATACTTTTATTGATTATTTTAAGTGTATTGCCTGCATGTATGTAAGTGCACCTGTATTGTGCAATGCCCGTGGAGGTCAGAAGACCACTGGATTCCCTTGAACTGGAGTTATGGACAGTTGTTAGCCGCCATGTGGGTGCTGGGACTCAGACCTGGTTCCTCTGCAAGAGCAGTCAGTGCTCTTAACCACTGAACCATCCCTCCAGCCCCAACATTCAGGAAAAGTTTTAGTTGAGCTGAGAGGAGAACCATCTTCACTCAAAGGGAACTCAGCAGAAGGGGAGGGAAGTGACAACATTAGACGTTAACACTCAAGAGGAATTATTCATTTACATAAAGGTCTTTCTCAGGATGCTGTGCAGTTGTGATATAGTTGTTACTATTCCCATTGCAATAATAATAATAATAATAATAATATACCTTCACCTCCTGTGGCAAGAACTTACAAATCTAAATATGTTTATCTTCTCCTATGAACATTTCCCAGGATACAACAGTAGCTCTCGAGCAGATAGAAATTATTCACTGTGTGAGCTGAGCCTACTCTCTTTAAAAATGACTCTGGGATAATATTTGTTACATGCCTTTGGTAATTTATATATATATATATACATATATATATATACATATATATATATATAAACACTAAAATGCTCAATTTTGTTGATGGAACAGTTTAAACTTTATAGAGCAATTTAATCCACTGTAACAGATAGGAAGACATGTATAGTTATGCTATGTCTAAAATATCAGTAATATCCATGCACTCAAGAACTGTTAGATTCATTCTTCATAAAATATCATGAAATCAAGGCACCATATCTCAATTAACCAGGAACAGAAATCTTGAAAGTATAGTTCTATTGCATAGTAAATATTAGTTCACCGAGTCTTCCAGCACCTAGGGACTGGGCTTCTGACCTCCCTCTGCTTTCCTGGGGAAATGAGTGTGTCCTTTTCACTGTTCCAGAATTTCATCTTGAACACAAGTGCTAAGACTTTAGCATGTTTGTACTCTAAACAACAAGCCAAGAACCATCGAAGCTAATTAGATCATTGTCTCTTGGTACCTGGACCAACTACAGTCACTGGCTCAGCACTTTCAGTTTACAGTTGAGACCAAAATCGCAAAGCAATTTGCTTACGGCAAGAAAAGCAGGTCCCTTCTATGTATCTGCGTGTGTATATATGTACACTAACCTCAAATGACGTTTTTATTTAACAGATGTGTTCTGGTAAATATGGTTTTTGTAGCTTTTTTGTAAGTTATTTAAAGTGCTGTAAGAAGTATTTTTGGAAAATGTCATTTGATTTTGCAGGGTGTTCCTAACTGTAGTCCTCTGTGGTCTCTGTGCATGTGTGGTAGATGATCAGAGGATCTGACTGTCCCCATGAGGGTCAGAAACTGAGACTGGGACCTTCTGGTCACTCGCTGTTGCAAATGTTGCAGCCTGAGGACCGCATCGGCTGGCTACCTCCAAAGTTCTGATGCAGCCAAGGGGTGACACTGGGATGGGCTATTTCGTGAAGGACCCCAGTCCCTGGCCAGAGCCCATCTCTAAAAGCTGCAATTATAGCCCTGCGATTGGAAAATCCATCAGAGCACAACAGCCAGTGAGAAGCTCACCAGCGCTAACCAGCCGTCCCCTGTGGTATGTGAAAGTCTGGCTGCTGGCTCTGCGACTTAGCTGAGCCTGGATCATCCAGTGTCCTGTCCAGGTGCTGGAGGAGTCTAGCATCTAAGTAAACCTCTTCCTATGAGAGCTGCTGACCTTTGTCACTAACATGGCTCTCAAAGGTGACTCCATGTGTTGGTGTTGACTGTTGTGTTCTTGGTGTATACTGAAGTGAGACCATGAAGCAGCTGGTCCCTGAGCACAGGTGCCACCCTTGATGGTGTAACCTAGCACTGGGGACGAGCCCTCTGCACTCTTGCCTCGCAGGACTCAGAGCACAGTTGGGTGTACCCTGCAACCCACGTGGCTTTCTGCGCCCTGCCTCTCCCCAGGAGGAAGAAGGGCCTGGGCCTGCTGGTGCCGAGGCTGAGCTGCCTGCAGCAGCTTCAGATCCCGCAGATTAGGCTGAGTAATGTCAAGTAATGTTGCTGAGGTGCCCATGCAACTGTGAGGACTGAGGCCATGCTGGGCTTTGAGGGTCGCTCTGTGCTATGGTTATCCACCTGTCACCCCTGAGTTCTGTAACTCGGTGTCCTGGGTTGCTGTGACACAAGGTCAACTTTATGGCTGAACTCCGTAAGTATTCAGATGTGAAAGTAGGTCTCTTACCTGTACACCTGGGTCTTAACCATAGTTCACTTCTGTGCCCCAATGCAGACACACACCCCACTCCTCAGTTTCTGCCTTGTCAGAGCTGTGGCACTCAAGCCCTGTGGTCCTTCTGAGCCATCTTGGCCTGCATATAACACATTTCCTGTGCTTACGTGTTCACTTAAGAGCTTCTGGGAGAAACAGCTCTGTGTCAACCATGCTCCCACTTAAAATTTTTAGAGTGCTTTTAACCCTTGAAAACAAAACAAAACAAAATCTTGTTTTGTATATAAGACCTGTTGTTTTTTTAATGAATAAACAAGCACTATCCGTGATGACCTTAAAAAAAAAAAAGACTAGACCCTCACTTCTCACACAACAGTCTATACCTACGGACAAATACTATGCACCACAGGGTTAAATACATGAAATCGGATTGATAATGTTGCCTAAGCAGGCTAGGGAACTTATCAATAACTGCTTTCCAGAAAGTCTGTGTGCAATAAATATCTGATAAATGATGAAGGATGAATGGACAGAGAGAGGAACAAATAAATAAATAAGTTCCCAGAAAGAGAAGCTCCATTTGCCTACAGTTGCTCTCTGCCTGCTCATGGGGAACCCCAGCTCTGTTTGCCCTTCCTGTGAAGACCAGGGTTTCCCAAGTTTCCAGCCCCTAAGAGAGTGACTCTCTAGGACAACACCAAGGGCTCTTTCCTGCTAAAGTATTCTTTCTCTATGTTTAATCTTTTCAAGGGGGGCATAAGCTCTGAGCTGTGTCCTATGTGATTAACATGCCTATCAGGGGCCAGTGAGATGGCTTCAACGGACAAAGGCGTGCTCATCACACAAACTTGGTAACCTGGTTTGAGACCCGGATTTCACATACAAGTGAAAGGAGAGAACTGACTCCACAAAATTGTCCTCTGACCTCTGCATGTGCAGTATGACACCACACACACACACACACACACACACACACACACACACACACACATGCACCATGCACATACACGACAATAATAATAAATATAAATATACACATAAGTAAGTAAAACGTCTAATAGACTCCATCAGAAAGTTCCAGAAAATAGTGAACTGTCAGCTAAGAAAAATGGGTCAGAACATGAAGATTGAAGATGAAGATTGAAGACCATGGGCTTCTTCCATGGAGGAGAGATAGTCGCTGGGCCTGGAGTGTGTAAGCCACATAGTCAGCCTGCATATAGGCAGAGGATACATAGAAGTATCATAGAACAGGACTGAAGAGAAAGGCCAGGAGAAAGGGCACCTGTTGGGAGGCTACTGTTGCCTGCTCAAGAGAGATGAGAGTAGGGGACTTCCCCAAAGGTTACTAAGAAAGGTGAGCAGGACACAGCAAACACCTGGACGGTGCAGCATGGAGAAGGACATCAAGCGCAGTGGACAGCAACATCAACCAAGACTGAAAGTTGAGGGTGGAAGGGAGGTCATGCAGTTTCTGGTTCCAGAAGCATGCCTAAGAGGCAGGTGGAGAAGGATCTCCCTCAGGACCCCAATCAGTTTCAGTAGACTTACTGATAGGCACTTGCTCAATATCCAGATTCTGGCAGACGGAAAGGAAAGGAATCAAATCCAAAATGATCCTAACAGGCTGGAATATTAATAAAAAAATTAATAGGAAAACATGAAAACATGTATTACAGGCTGGGAAGATGATATCTGACATCTGTTCATGCAGAAATACATATGAGATTTAGTAGCACTTAAATTTATTGTAATCTGGGGTTGGAGGGATGGTTCAGTGGTTAAGAGCACTGGCTGCCAGGCACGGTGGCACACACCTTTAATCCCAGCACTCGGGAAGCAGAAGCAGGCAGATCTTTGTGAGTTCAAGGCCAGCCTGGTCTACAGACTGAATTCCAGGTCAGTTGGGGCTACAGGGAGAACCTGTCTCGAAAAAGACAGAAAGAAAGAAAGAAAGAAAGAAAGAAAGAAAGAAAGAAAGAAAGAAAGAAAGAAAGAAAGAAAGAAAGAAAGAAAGAAAGAAAGAAAGAAAGAAAGAAAGAGAAAAGAGCACTGGCTGCTCTAGCAAAGGACCCAGATTGGACTTTCTGCACCAGCACCCGTGTGGCAGCTAAGGACCATCCATCCATGCTAAAAACTCTACCATAAAGTTCCTAGAAATGATTAGGAGCTTCAATAAAGTGGCAGGATACAAAATAAACCTAGAAAAATCAGAAGTCTTTCTTTACATCAAAAAACAAGCAACTGAAGAAGGAATTCAAGGAGACCTTCCCACTCACAATAGCCTCAAAAAAAAAAAAAAAACAAAAAAAAAGATACCTAGGAACAAACCTAACCAAAAACCCCAAAGATCTCTACAACAAAAATTATAAACTCCTGAAGGAAGTTAAAGAAAACATCAGAAGATGAAAAGACCTCCCATGGTCATGGATTGGAAAAATTAATATAGTAAAAATGTCCATTCTATCCAAACTAATATATCAATTCAATGCAATTCCAATTAAAATCCCAAGGACATTCTTCACAGGCTTGAGAAAAAAAAAATCTTAAATTCATATTGAACAACAAAAGACCCCAAATAGCCAAAGCAACCCTGAGTGAAAGGAGCAATACAGGGGGGATTTCTATACCAGACATCAAAATATACTACAGGGCTATAGTCATAAAAACAGCCTGGTACTGGCAGAAAAACAGACCTATAGAACAATGGAACAAAACTGAAGATCCAAACTTGAGCACATACAATTTCAGCCACCTCATATTTGACAAGGGGGCCAAGAAGACACAATGGAGGAAAGACAGCATCTTCAGCAAGTGGTATTGGCAAAACTGGATCTCCACTTGTAGAAAAATAAAATTAAACCCCTACCTCAAACCCTGTACAAAAATCAACTCCAAATGGATCAAAGACCTCAATGTGAAACCCAAGACTCTGAAGGTGATAGAAGAAAAAGTTGGCAGCAACTTACAAAACATAGGTGTAGGAAAAGATTTTCTAAATCAGTCAGCAGCTGCACGGGAAATAAGGTCAATAACTGGCAAGTGGGACCTTATTAAACTCAAAAGTTTCTGTAGAGCAAAAGAAACAATCAGGGAAGTGAAGAGAAAACCCACAGAGTGGGAGGAAACCTTCGCTGCCGATACATCTGACAGAGCATTAACTTCTAGAATATATAAACTGCTCAAAAAACAAAGAAGTAAGAAAACAAATGACTCACTCAAAAGATGGAGTAAAGAACTGAACAGAGACTTCACAAGCAAGGAAATAGAGATGGCTGACAAACATCTTAATAAGTGTTCAACATCGCTAATAATAAAGGAAATGCAAATTAAAACCACTTTAAGATATCATCTCACCCCGGTAAGTCTGGCAAGGATCAAGAAAACAAATGATACCAAGTGCTAGAGAGGTTGTGGGGAAAGGGGAACACTCATCCACTGCTGGTGGGAATGCAAACTTGTACAACCACTATGGAAAGCAATATGGAGAACCCTTAAAAGACTCAAAATGAGCCTACCACCTGACCCAGCCATCCCACTTTTGGGAATATATCCATCAGACTCTTCCTACCACAGAGAAACATGTACAGCCAGTGTTAACTGCAGCTCTCTTCACAATAGCAAATAGCTGGAACCAACCCAAGTGCCCCTCAACTGACGAGTGGATAGAGAAAATGTGGTACATCTACACAATGGAGTACTATGCAGCAGTAAAGAAAGATGACATCATGAAATTTGCAGGTAAATGGATGAAACTAGAAGATTGTATGTTAAGTGAAGTAACACGTTCCCAGAAAAACAAAAGACGAATGGTATCCCTCATCAGTGGATGCTAGTACCAAGTACCTAGTTGTAAGACAAACTGAGCAACGTTAATGTTATATTCTTCATGATCTAAAGACAACTGTGCTCTTGCATTGTGAATCCCTAAACAGGTTCTAGAGCTGACCTAACATTTATGTTCAGTCCTTGGGTTTTTGCTATATGATGGAGAGTATGTGTACATCTTTTAGAGTAAATGGGATTAAAATGGAAAGATGCGAATCAAGAAATATGCTATGGAAATAACACAGTTTGTTTCCAAAGGATACAATTTCAATATAGGTGCAATGTAATAGGCTTATCCTTTCTGGGTACTTAATGACCATACTTAATGCCCATACCAATTTGGCAGAGGGACCTAAGGGATAACTTTGTTCCTTGCCCTCAATGGTCAACTAAGTCTTAGGGGATTATGCATGGGGACATCTCTTGAAATGTCCTGCAAATGTGAGTCACCAGTCTTTCTATGCAGGGAGGTCTTGGAGATCCACTAATGGGACTTCAGCCAGTGTCCAGTCTATAAAGAGGAAAGTCTGCTCATGCTTCAGAAAAGGAAGCCTAGTCTAGCAAGACCTGATTTTGTCCTCAAGCGGATGGAACTGGTAAATGAAAAGCTGAAAGAAGCAAGGCGTTCCCACCCTCCCCCCCCAAAAAAAAATCCCGAGAGACCCCTGAGGATCAGATCCTCAACTGACCTTGAGAAAACAAAAACCTTGGTTAATCTGGGCTAACTGTGTGGCCTTAAGCATCCAAAAGGAAAGTATAACCAGAAATAAACAATCAGTAAGACCAGAGAAACTGTACTGCAGACATAGAACTTGAGATCTTAGTAAAAAGACAAAAAGAAAAAAGAGAGAGTACTGTGGTTTGGCCTGTCTTCAATTCTTACTGGCAAGTGCATCAACTCTGTTACTGCCACCACTTTTGGCACTCCTCAAAGACATGAGACAGCTTTTTAACCTTCCAATATGGACTGAGGACTCATGTCTCTCCAAGAACCCTCCAAACCTCAATGCCAAATGGGGACTACTGAGATACCCAGCTTGCGGATTAAACAGCTAAGGGGATGTCAGCCTCGTCAGAATACAGACTGCCATTGTTGGACTACCTGGGCTGTATCATGGAGGCCAGTGCAGGGGAATCAAGACAGGACACATGCTTACTAGACTTCATTTGGGGGACCATGGGAGGGAAAGACCCCAATATGGAACAAAAGCACAGGATTGATAGTTGTTTGGGATTGCCAAGGAGGAACCTTCAAGCACTTCCTTAAGGAAAACATAACATCTTTTAGGGAAAAAAAAATCCCTCAATTCAAGTGATTATATATATATATATCTATAGATATATATATATATTATATTTACTGTAGCAATACAAGTTGGTGAGAACAATAACAAAAGAACTGAAAAAAAAAAAAACTCTGAAAGGACTCAGGAAAAGATACAGGACATGTATGGCAAAGCTGCAGGGAATCAGGTCGGAGGGCCATGGAAAGGGGAACGACTTTAGATTTCCGTGAGAATGACGTTACCTATGGAAAACAGTTTTAATAACAATAAACTTTTATATAAAAAAGACCATCCATGATTCCAGTTCTAAGGGATCTGATTCCCTCCTTGACCTCTGTGAGTATTTCACACATGTAATACACTCATACACATAAAGTAAAAAATAATAAAATATTTGTAAAAGATTTAAATTTAGTGCAATCTATATTAGTTCCGGGAGCCACAGGACACTGAATTTCATAAGAATATTTCAGTAGTCTCTACAATAGATAAAAATGTGGGTATAAGCTGTTCCCACTAGCTGACAATCAACACCTACACCCTGATAGTGAAAGGGTGCTAGATGCAAGAGCTGTCTCCTCTTCCAATGCTGACAGCCCCAACTGAAGGCAAGGGTGCCCAAAAAAGGAAGAAAGTGACAGGCAACCCAGGAGGAGACTCCGTAGGAGAGCAGTGTGAGCAGCTCGCTCATAAGGTCAAGACATCCCAAGAGCACGAGACCAGGACATCCCGAGAGCATGAAGACCAGGACATCCCAAGAGCACAGAGACCAGGACATCCTGAGAGCATGAAGACCAGGACATCCTGAGAGCATGAAGACCAGGACATCCCGAGAGCATGAAGACCAGGACATCCCGAGAGCATGAAGACCAGGACATCCCGAGAGCACGGAGACCAGGCTGCTTCATGCACAGCTTAGAAAGTTCTCTTTTACAATTCTAGAATAAGTACCAAGGAAAGTGTCGGTCAGGGCTATAACTGTGGGGTTAGGACTGCATGTCATCAAATCTACCATTCAGCAACTATTAAGCATGTACGTCATACCAGGAAGATAGTCACCCACAAACAAAGCATGGTTTCTGCCCTGAGCAGCTCAATGAGGAAGGCAGAACAGAAGGAGGCAGGTTTACTTTAAATAAATAATACAATACAGAATGTGGAAAAAGTACAAAAAAGAGTCGGAGAGAAAAGCTACCAACAAGGGGAAGAAGGAGCAAGGATGGAATTCCTTATGGATCCACAGAAAGGAAGCGATGACAATGTGGTCTACTATTACACTCAGCATCCTGTACAGTCCTCCCCAGCATCCTGTACACACAGTCCTCCTCAGGATCCTGTACACACAGTCCTCCTCAGGATCCTGTGCACACGATCCTCCTCAGCATCCTGTACACACAGTCCTCCTCAGGATCCTGTGCACACAGTCCTCCTCAGCATCCTGTACACACAGTCCTCCTCAGCATCCTATACACACAGTCCTCCTCAGTATCCTGAACACAGTCCTCCTCAGCATCCTATACACACAATCCTCATCATCCTGTACACAGTCCTCATCATCATCCAGTACACACAGTCCTCCTCAGCATCCTATACACACAATCCTCATCATCCTGTACACAGTCCTCATCATCATCCAGTACACACAGTCCTCCTCAGCATCCTATACACACAATCCTCATCATCCTGTACACAGTCCTCATCATCATCCAGTACACACAGTCCTCCTCAGCATCCTATACACACAATCCTCAGCATCCTGTACAGAGTCCTCAGCATCCTGTGCACACAGTCCTCCTCAGCATCCTGGACACACAGTCCTCAGCATCCTGTGCACACAGTCCTCCTCAGTATCCTGTGCACACAGTCCTCCTCAGCATCCTGTACACACAGTAATCCTCAGTATCCTGGACACACAGTCCTCCTCAGCATCCTGGACACACAGTCCTCAGCATCGTGTACACAGTCCTCAGCATCCTGTACACACAGTCCTCCTCAGCATCCTGTACACACAGTCCTCCTTGGCATCCTGTACACACAATCCTCCTCAGCATCCTGTACACACAATCCTCCTCAGCATCCTGTACACACAATCCTCCTCAGCATCCTGTACACACAATCCTCCTCAGCATCCTGTACACACAATCCTCCTCAGCATCCTGTACACACAGTCCTCCTCAGCATCCTGTACACACAGTCCTCCTCAGCATCCTGTACACACAGTCCTCCTCAGCATCCTGGACACACAGTCCTCCTCAGCATCCTATACACACAGTCCTCCTCAGCATCCTGTACACACAGTCCTTCTCACCATCCTGTACAGAGTCCTCCTCAGCATCCTGTGCACACAGTCCTCCTCAGTATCCTGTACACACAGTCCTCCTCAGCATCCTGTGCACACAGTCCTCCTCAGTATCCTGTACACACAGTCCTCCTCAGCATCCTGGACACACAGTCCTCAGCATCCTGTACACACTCCTCAGCATCCTGTACACACAGTCCTCCTCAGCATCCTGTACACACAGTCCTCCTCAGCATCCTGTACACACAGTCCTCCTTGACATCCTGTGCACACAGTCCTCTCAGCACACACACGCACACGCACGCACACGCGCACGCAGCACCTGTCACCAAGTCCTCAGCATCCTGTACACAGTCCTCCTCAGCATCCTGGACACACAGTCCTCCTCAGCATCCTATACACACAGTCCTCCTCAGTATCCTGAACACAGTCCTCCTCAGCATCCTGTACACACAGTCCTCCTCTGCATCCTGTACACACAGTCCTCCTCAGTATCCTGTACACACAGTCCTCCTCAGCATCCTGTACACACAGTCCTCCTCAGCATCCTGTACACACAGTCCTCCTCAGCATCCTGTACACACAGTCCTCCTCAGCATCCTGTACACACAGTCCTCCTCAGCATCCTGGACACACAGTCCTCAGCATCCTGTACACAGTCCTCAGCATCCTGTACACACAGTCCTCCTCAGCATCCTGTACAGAGTCCTCCTCAGCATCCTGTGCACACAGTCCTCCTCAGCATCCTGTACACACAATCCTCCTCAGCATCCTGTACACACAATCCTCCTCAGCATCCTGTACACACAATCCTCCTCAGCATCCTGTACACACAATCCTCCTCAGCATCCTGTACACACAATCCTCCTCAGCATCCTGTACACACAATCCTCCTCAGCATCCTGTACACAGTCCTCAGCATCCTGTACACACAATCCTCCTCAGCATCCTGTACACACAATCCTCCTTGACAACTCTGTGAATAAAGTCATCTTCAAGATCCTCGGAACATCCCCCCCCTTTTTTCCCCCTTTTCCTTATTGCATACAGTCCTCCTCAGCATCCTGTACACACATGCTCCTCCTCCGCATCCTGTCCTCCTCATCCCACTCCTCCTCAGCATCCTGTACACACAGTCCTCCTCAGCATCCTATACACACAATCCTCATCATCCTGTACACAGTCCTCATCATCATCCAGTACACACAGTCCTCCTCAGCATCCTATACACACATGACCGGTCACTCAGCATCCTGTACACACAGTCCTTCTCACCATCCTGTACAGAGTCCTCCTCAGCATCCTGTGCACACAGTCCTCCTCAGTATCCTGTACACACAGTCCTCAGCATCCTGTGCACACAGTCCTCCTCAGTATCCTGGACACACAGTCCTCAGCATCCTGGACACACAGTCCTCCTCAGCATCCTGTACACAGTCCTCAGCATCCTGTACACACAGTCCTCCTCAGCATCCTGTACACACAGTCCTCCTTGACATCCTGTGCACACAGTCATCTTCAGCACCCTCTGCATACAGTCCTCCTCAGCATCCTGTACATACAGTCCTCCTCAGCATCCTGTACACAGTCCTCCTCAGCATCCTATACACACAATCCTCATCATCCTGTACACAGTCCTCAGCATCCTGTACACACAGTCCTCAGCATCCTGTCCACACAGTCCTCCTCTGCATCCTATACACACAGTCCTCCTCAGTATCCTGAACACAGTCCTCCTCAGCATCCTATACACACAATCCTCATCATCCTGTACACAGTCCTCATCATCATCCAGTACACACAGTCCTCCTCAGCATCCTATACACACAGTCCTCCTCAGCATCCTGGACACACAGTCCTCCTCAGCCTCCTATACACACAGTCCTCTAGGCCTCTGGAACCACACTCTCCGCATCCTGTACAATCCCAGCACCTGTCCTCCTCAGCATCCTGTACACACAGTCCTCCTCAGCATCCTGTACACACAGCCCTCCTCAGCATCCTGTACACACAGTCCTCCTCAGCATCCTGTGCACACAGTCCTCCTCGGCATCCTGTGCACACAGTCCTCCTCAGCATCCTCTGCATACAGCCCTCCTCAGCATCCTGTACACACAGTCCTCCTCAGCATCCTGTGCACACAGTCCTCCTCGGCATCCTGTGCACACAGTCCTCCTCAGCATCCTCTGCATACAGTCCTCCTCAGCATCCTGTACACACAGTCCTCCTCAGCATCCTGTACACAGTACTCCTCAGCATCCTGGACACACAGTCCTCCTCAGCATCCTGGACACACAGTCCTCCTCAGCATCCTGTACACACAGTCCTCCTTGACATCCTGTGCACACAGTCATCTTCAGCATCCTCTGCATACAGTCCTCCTCAGCATCCTGTACACACAGTCCTCCTCAGCATCCTGTACACAGTCCTCCTCAGTATCCTGAACACAGTCCTCCTCTGCATCCTGTACACACAGTCCTCTGCATCCTGTACACACAGTCCTCCTCTGCATCCTGTACACACAGTCCTCCTCTGTATCTTGTACACACAGTCCTCCTCAGCATCCTGTACACACAGTCCTCTGCATCCTGTACACAGCCCTCCTCAGCATCCTGTACACACAATCCTCCTCAGCATCCTGTACATACAGTCCTCCTCAGCATCCTGTACACACAGTCCTCCTCGGCATCCTGTACACACAGTCCTCCTCAGCATCCTGTGTGCACAGTCCTCCTCAGCATCCTCTGCATACAGTCCTCCTCAGCATTCTGTACACACAGTCCTCCTCAGCATCCTGTACACACAGTCCTCCTCAGCATCCTGTACACACAGTCCTCCTCAGCATGCTGTGCATACAGTCCTCCTCAGCATCCTGTGCACACAGTCCTCCTCAGCATCCTGTGCATACAGTCCTCCTCGGCATCCTGTACACACAGTCCTCAGCATCCTGTACACACAGTCCTCTTCAGCATCCTGTGTATACAGTCCTCCTCGGCATCCTATACAAACAGTCCTCAGCATCCTGTGTACACAGTCCTCCTCAGCATCCTGTACACACAGTCTTCCTCAGCATCCTGTGCACACAGTCCTCCTCAGTATCCTGTACACACAGTCCTCCTCAGCATCCTGCACACATAGTCCTCCTCAGCATCCTGGACACACAGTCCTCCTCAGTATCCTGGACACATAGTCCTCCTCAGCATCCTGGATACACAGTCCTCCACATCCTGCACACAGTCCTCAGCATCCTGTACACACAGTCCTCCTCAGCATCCTATACACACAGTCCTCCTCAGCATCCTGTACACACAGTCCTCCTCAGCATCCTATACACACAATCCTCATCATCCTGTACACAGTCCTCATCATCATCCAGTACACACAGTCCTCCTCAGCATCCTATACACATTCCTCTTCAGCATTCTGTACACACAGTCCTCCTCTGCATCTTGTACACACAGTCCTCCTCAGCATCCTGTACACACAGTCTTCCTCAGCATCCTGTGCACACAGTCCTCCTCAGCATCCTGTACATGCAGTCCTCCCCTGCATCCTGTACACACAGTCCTCCTCTGCATCCTGTACACACAGTCCTCTTCTGCATCCTGTACACACAGTCTTCCTCAGCATCCTGTACACAGTCCTCCTCAGCATCCTGTACACACAGTCCTCCTCTGCATCCTGTACACACAGTCCTCCTCAGTATCCTGTATACAGTCCTCCTCAGCATCCTGTACACACAGTCCTCCTCAGGACTCTTGGTGTCAGTCAAGTCGTCTGCTCACAGGCAATTTGATGTCTATTGTGATTTGGCTGTGGCATGTCCTGCCACACCCTGGCGTGTTTGAGCGTGATTCCCAGATGGTAGTGCTCTTAGGAGATGAGGCCTTCTGAGAGGAAGGGGTTGTCTGGGAGAGGACTTGCCGTTTCTAGCCTTCCTTACTTCCTGATCTGCCCAGATCTGAGCAAGCAGCCTCATACTCCCATGCCACGGCTGACAGCTTCTCACACCACCATGCCCTCTCTGCTGTGATGGACTAAACCTGCCTTCCTCACATTACTGCTTGTCAGGTGCTTGGCCACATAAGTCAGAAAAGTAACTAGTACAGTATTAACGTCAGAACAACCTCCACATACACACACACAACACATACACACACAGAAATGAGAAAAGTAACTAATACAGTATTAATGTCGAAACAACCCCCACATACACATATTTACACACACATATATACACATACATACACACAAATGTATACTTATACACACATTCACACAATACATACACATACATGCATGCACACACTTTTATACATGCATATACACAGAATACACATATGCAGTACACACATAAATACACATATTTATACACATACACACAATGCATACACACATACATATACATAATAAACACATATATACTATTCATACATATGAGACACACATACATACACACAATACATACACATAATACACACATAATACACACACATACAACACACACATATACAATACACACACATATACACTCAACAAATGCATACACAAAATACACACATATACAGAAATAAGCAAAATAAATGTAAGCTAAATCAGTAAACCAGGAGCAATGCAGGTAGGCAGTAAAATCTTTCCCAGGTAAGGTCACTTTTCACTAGTTGCGTGATTCACAAACTTGTAGCTGTGCACAGTGTACCCTCCTGTGATCCCACTGTGAATACGGCTGTGGATTCTGTCTTTAAACCATACACACACACACACACACACACACACACACAAACACACACACACACATCATCCACTGCAATAAAACGCTGGCTGGAATGTTCCCATTGGTTTGTGAAGCCCAGGACCTCCTAGCCAGCTGGTATTGGAGAGGGAGCCAAGTCAGTCACTGCAAGTCAGCCAAGATGAGCACAGTGTAGGGGTGGCCCTCCACAGCTTTTCCAATGCAACAACCAAAACAATAGCAAGAACTGAACCTGGGGCTGGAGAGCTGGCTCAGCACTTTAGAGCACTTGCTGCTCTTGCAGAGGACCCAGGTTCAGTTCCCAGCCCCACATTAGACAGCTCACTGCCACTTATAACTCCAGGGGATCTGGGCCCTCTTGTAGCCTCCACCAGCCATGCAGTCAAGGGCATGCACCCTGCACAGGCACACACCCATATACATAATTTAAAAATATTTTTGTCTTTTTGAGACAGGGCCTTCCTTTAGCTCTAGTTGTCCTGGAGCTCACTATGTAGACCAGGCTGGCCTTGAACTCACAGATAACCACCTGCCTCTGCCTCCCAAGTTCTGGAATTAAAGGCATGTGCCACCATGCCTGGCAAGACAAATCTTTTTTATAAACTAGATTCTTTATCCATTTTTTTTTTCTTTTTGGTTTTACCCTTTTTTTGGTATTTTTGAGACAGTGTCTCCCTTTTAGTACCAGGTGTGCTGGAGCTCGCTCTGTAGACCAGGCTGGCCTGGAACACACAGAGATCCACCTACCTCTGCCTCCCGAGTGCTGGGATTAAAGGTGTGCGCCACCATGCCAGGCCCTTTATCCATTTTTAAAGCTTACATTAACTGGGTACATTTGTGGGACACAGTGTGAAAATGATTTACATACATGAAGGATAACTACATCACGTTAACTAACATTTTAATCTCCTTAAACATTTTTTAAATTTTTGATTAATGCCCAGAAGTCCTACACTTTTACAATATTACCATTTCCCTCATGGAGCCTCTAGAAGCACAGGGTGTGTATGTAAACACACTTCACACAGTCTTGTACAGCTTAAACTCAACTACATTTCAAGATCACAAGGCATTTGTGGATCACAATAAAAAAAGTCCTACTACAAGAAAGTTTTGCTTGCTTGTTTTCTTTCTTTTTTGGTATTTCGTAGGAATATTTCAGTAAAGAACTGAAACAAAATATCTGGAGGAAAACATAAGCAGAGGATCTCATTTTTTAAAATATGTCTCATCCACTCCCTGTGCCCAGCCACCAAAGCCTGTCTGTGTTGTGCAGGTGGCTGGCTGGCAGCCAACCTAGACAGGTGCCATCCAACGCTAAGACCATAGAGAGGAACTGCGTGCATGGATAGAAAGCCAGCCAGCGGGGCACACTACCTGTGCCGGTGGGGAAGGATTCAACACCTCCCCCCTTCAAGCTACTAATACTGAGGTGGAAAGTGTAAACTGCTGGTGCTGCGGTTTAAAGCTGCTGGGAGGATACAGTAGTCTCAGTGATTGGAGGCTGCATAGACAAAACTGAGGAAGAAACCAACAGGAAGCAAACGGAGTGACCAACCAATCCCCCATAGCAACATTTGAGATTAGCAACAGAAGGCAAACAAATAAAGGGGGAAAAACAACAACAACAAAAATACACATGCCAAAAACACAACAGAAAAACAATATGGGAAAAGCTCAAAATAAGTCCCCACCGAACCCAACCACTCTTGTAGAAGATCCCAACAATGAGCACTCTCTGGAAGGGAACCAAGATATCGACCTTAGAAGAACAATTATAGACATATTCAAAGACTATAAAGAACAAATCAGAGAACTAAAGGGAGAGGATGAAAAACTCATCAAAGAACTAGAAGGAAAGAATGATAAACTCTGGAAAGAACTAAAAGGAGAAGTTGATAAACTCAGAAAAGAACCAGAGGAAGAGAAATACAACCTCCAAAAAGAGCTAGAGGAAGAGAAATACAAACTCCAAAAAGAACTAGAGGGAGAGAATGACAAACTCCGGAAGGAAATGGAAACATTGAAAAGATCTCTGGCTGAAAGGAAAAAAGAAACTGACCAGCAAAGCAAGGAGCTACAAGAAAAGAATGAAAGCTCCAAAAGGAAGTGGAAATACTGAAGAAATCGCAGGATGAAACAAAAAAGGAAATTGACCATTCATCCAATCAGCAGGAAAGAATGGGAAAAAGGCTTAGAAGCAGAATGGAAGAAGCAGAAAAAAGAATATCAGACCTACAGGATAACACAGTGCAGCTAGAAACCTCAAGTAAAGATTATGAAAATTTAAAAAAAAAAAAACACAAGAATGGAACAACCAGGAAAGGTTGGACATCATGAAAAGACCAAACCTCTGCATCATAGGGATAGAGGAAGGAGAAGAATCCCAAAAGAATGGTATTGATCAGATCTTCAACAGAATAATAGAAGAAAACTTCCCCAAACTGAAAAAAGATAAACCCATAGAAATACTAGAAGCACATAGAACACCAAATAGACAAGACCAGAAAAGAAATTCCCCACATCATATCATAATTAAAACACTAGATGCTCAAAACAGGGACAAAATACTGAAAGCCACAAGAGATAAACAACAAGTTACATACAAAGGGAAACCCATCAGAAGCACACCTGACTTCTCAGTGCAAACCATGAAAGCCAGAAGAACATGGACCAAAGTATTCCCAGTACTAAATGACTTTAGATGCCAACCCAGATTATTGTACCCAGCAAAAAATGTCAATCATAGTTGAAGGAGAAAGAAAAATCTTTCAGGATAAAAACAAAATGAAAGAACACATGTCAATAAAACCAACACTTCAGAAAATACTTGAAGCAATTCAAAGAACATAGGAAAGGAGCAACTATCCTTAAACAACCCAAGAGAAAAATTACCAAAAGCATAACAGAGTAAATAAATACCTAGACCAAGAATGCAAACAAAAAATAAGTTGAAAGGAAACAACACACATATCTCAATAATAACCTTAAATATTAATGGTCTAAACTCCCCAATCAAAAGACATAGACAGGGAGAATGGATTAGGAAACAGAATCCATCTATATGCTGCCTCCAGGAAACCCATCTTACCCTCAAGGACAGACAGCACCTTAGAGTGAAAGGATGGAAAAAAATATTCCAAGCAAATGGTACCAAAAGCAAGCAGGAGTGGCTATAAATATCAGACAAAATAGACCTCAGAGTAAAATTAATCAGAAAAGACAAAGATGGCCATTATATCCTTATCAATGGAACAATTAACCAAGAAGATCTCACAGTCTTAAATATTTATGCACCAAACTCTAGTGCACTGAACTTTATAAACACAATCCTTCAGACCTTAAGACACAGATTAATCCTAGTACGCTAATAGTGGGGGATTTCAATACACCACTGAGCCACCTGGATAGGTCAACTGGACAAAAAATAAATAGAGAGACATCAGAACTGAGCAACACAATACACCAAATGGACCTCACAGATATCTACAGAATATTCCATCCAAACACCAGAGAATATACTTTCTACTCAGCACCCCATGGAACATTCTCCAAAATTGACCACGTACTGGGACACAAAAGAAACCTCAACAAAAACAAAAGGATTTAAATTATTCCATGCATTCTATCAGACCACAGTGCAATAAAGCTCAATATTAACACCAGGGTAAGCCCTACTAACTATAAGAACACATGGAGACTAAACAACACAATACTGAACAATTGAGTGGGTCAGAGAAGAAATAAAGAATGAAATAAAAGCATTCCTGGAACTAAATGAAAATGACAATACAACACAAAAAAACCTGTGGGATACATTAAAGTCAGTCCTAAGAGGGAAATTTATAGTCCTAAGTGCCCACGTTAAAAAAACAGAAAGTTAACTCCAATTCCAGGAGAACTCCAGTTCCAGGGGAATCCGACACCCTCTTCTGACCTCCGCGGCATTGCACGACATGGGTGCACAGACCTGCATGCAGACAATACATTCATATGCATAAATAAATAAATAAATTTTAAAAAATTATATTTGTTAAAAGTGTTCATCATCATTATTAATTAAGGAAATGCAAATTAAAACCACTCTCAGATATCATCTCACTCCAGTGCAGCTAACTAAGATCAAGAAAACAAAAGACAACAGATGCTGGAGGGATTGTGGGGAAAGGGGAACACTCATCCACTGCTGGTGAGAATGTAAACTTGTACAACCACTATGGAAAGCAGTGTGGAGAACCCTTAAAAACTCAGAATGAGCTTACCATCTGACCCAATCATACCACTCCTGAGTATATACCCACAAGACTCATCCTACTGCAAAGATACATGTACATCCATGTTTATTGCAGCTCTCTTAACAATAGCAAAGAGCTGGAACCAACTCATATGCCCCTCAACAGATGAGTAGATGACAAAAATGTGGTACATCTACACAATGGAGTACTATTCAGCGGTAAAGAAGGATGGCATTATGAACTTTGCAGGTAAATGGATGGAGCTTGAAAGCCATTTGCTGAGTGAGTGACACAGTCCCAGAAAGATAAATGGAGAAGGTTTCCTCATTGTGGTTGCTAAAACCAAATCCCCCAGATGAAAAACAAGCTGAAAAACATTAT
>VZQC01013657.1:865959-885805 GCA_009823505.1 Rhizomys pruinosus | reverse complement strand
GACAGTATTGTTATATTTCTGATTTATCTGTAAGCAACTATGTTGTCATAATGTGAATCCCTCAATGGGCTCTAGAATCCACCCGCCAATTATTTTCAGATTCTGTAATTACTGTATATGGGTGGAGAGTATGTATCCATATTTTAGAGTACATGACCTGGGATGGATTGGGGTGGGGTGGGGTGGGGGGAAGGGATAGGGGAATATGCCTGAACAGAAATGAAAAATGATGTATAACATACATAAAACATCAATAAAAATATTAATTAAAAAAAAGTATTGTATAAGATGCACAAAACTCAATAAAATATTAAATATATATGTATATTTTCAAGTAAGCTTATAAAATAAATTAATTAAAGCATTCAGAGCAGATAGTTTATGAAGTTTTCCTGTGTAGGCATTTGAATATTGTCTTTGATTCATATTCAATTTTCTGTGTAATTTTGTTCTAGATGTTTTCCTTTTCTATAAATGTAAAAGGGTTATTTTTATTTATTTGATATTAAATACATCATTCATGCCTAAAAATAAATAAATAAATAAATAAATAAATAAATATGTCTCATCTGGAATTTTAGAATAAGATCTAAAATTTTACCCAACTACAAAGCACTGTAGTAAAAAAAAAAAGACTAAACAAAAAATTACTTTCCATATTCATGAAAAGCACACTAGGGGGCATGGCTAGCTGTGCCAGGCAGTGCTTGTAAGAACTCAAGTAGCCCACCCTCCCTAAAATTCTCCAAAGTTGGGATTATTTGCTTTTTGTCTTCCTATAATTTAATAAGCTAATTCCTAAAGGATAGTAAGATATAATTATTCAAATAGAATTTAACATTTTGGGGGGGGGGGGTTTGTTGTTGTTGTTGTTAAACAGTTCAAATTTTATTGACCTCCCAGTTTTTTAAAAAAGTTAAATTTAAGGTCACACCTCTAAGTTTGATGTACTATGTACAGATCATGCAGAATGAGCATGAAGATACAAATTAGTCATGCCCAAAAAGATTGATTAGAATACAGAATCATCTTCATAAATACATATAAAATTCCTATGAAGATAAGAGGACCGCCAGGATTTCTGAGACACTTTTCAAAGTGATTCAAGGCACAAATATACAGCATCATGAATATACATATTCTAAACTTTGTGCCTCTGATATAGCCCAAAGATTCGGCTTTGTGACTATTATAAAACTAAATATATTGAATGAAATTCTGTTTCTTGGGTGAAAAACCACAGACCTATAAACATCTAATAGATAATTACTCCAGAATATGGAGAATACAAATACAAGCACTTTATTTTAAAAAGCAAACACAAAAGATCGGTGTAAATCCAAAAGTGTTTAACTGCTTCCATTTTGGATAAAGAACCTATACAAGTTTGTTCCCAGAAGCTAATGCATTACTAGTCTCTACAAAGAAAATGAATTCTAAAAATTAACAAGGTTTTCAGTATTTAAAATTTCACTATTTATGTAAAAGCCTAGAGACCAATAATATTCAATAGCTTCAAAAGCTATACTGAAGACTCTTTGATGTAATCAACTTTACCAACATCTGTCCAGATCTGTTTAATATATACACAAGGAAAATATACTCACTATAATTTCTTATAAAACAGCAAGTAGGGAGTAGATGTAGGAGATGTCGAAGGGGAAAGAGCATTCCAAAAGTCCTTCTCTTCTGTAACTTTCACTTCAGAATTATCAAAAAGCAACCACTTCCTCTCATACTCCTTTAAGCTTTGCACTACATACGAAATTTTGTTCTCAAATCCACTCATGTTAATGCCTGTTTGGTCACTGGATTCCTTGTTTCTATCAGATTCATGGGTCCCATTAATATCATTAGTTTCAGGATTTCTATTTTCAGCAAATGCTGTACCAGCAACCTTATCAGGATTAGATGCTTTGTTGTATAACTCATAATCTGCTCTGCTCTTTTGTCCTCCAAGAAGTCCAACCGCTTCTACATTTTTTTGTTGTTGTTGTTCAGATCTTTACTTGGCTGGCATTTCCACCAACTCTAATTGACACCTCTTCATCATCATAATTTTCAGCCACACCCCTTGCTTCCTCCTCATTCAGTGGTTCTGGCTTACCGATTTCACACATCTGGTCAACCACAAAATTCCCCTTATCTAGTTCTATACTGTGAAGGTCAGTGACTTTAACAGAAGCAGTGTAATGCCCACTACTAATTGTAATGCCACTGTGCATTACAACAGCAAATAATCCACAGCTGTCATTAGTTGGCTTTGTGCTCCATTCTTCTAGTGACAGTTTAAGAGTGTCAATAAAGGAGTGTTGATCTTGGAAAGTCCACCACAACAATTAAACTCCAAGCCACGAGCAGCAAAGCACTTCAAATGAATAGTTATAACCTCAGGCGTTTTATCAAACAAAAGACTTCGCTCAGCTTCAGTATAATGATGGCAATTTTCACAGAAATATTTATCTTCTCCTACAATTCTCTCCACTGAAGCGAATTGTGAAATTGCCCATCTCAAGGTCTTCATTTCTGTTTTTGACTCTGGAGAAATTTCAGAACTTTCTTCTACTTTAGAAAGCTCATCTTCTTGTACTGGCACACTGATATCCTGAAAATCTTCTCTTCTTTCTGTTAAACTTTCACACTCCAAACAACGAGTCCTTAATACCAGCTGGCCCTGAAATAATTTCTCCACTAGTTCAAAACCAATTTGCTCTGCACCTTTGTTTATGGGCTTACCTTCACTAACATTCACAGGTGTAACATTTTCTGGAGATTCCAGTCCTCAACATTGGTTGTGGTATCATTTTCATGCTTCCCCGAGTCCTCTTCAAGATCACATTCATTTCCTTTGGACCCCTGGTTTGTTGTTGTTATTTTTCCCAGACTACAGAATTTAGAAAGAATGCTGGGTTGCTTAGTTGTAGGCTTTAACCAGTTTATCTCAACTCTTGATTTCTTCTGTGAGGGTCTTGCACTCTCGTTTTTAGAAACACACTTGGGGATTGTTTTAGGAGGAATCTCTACTGTATCACTGGTAGCTTTTCTTTGTGATCTTGTCTCTGGTTCTCTTCCAATGACTGACATTCCTTGGACAATTTAACTTTTTTCTTCGTATTACCAGATTCGGTGTCACTTTTTCTTTTCCCATTCCTTTGGGGAGTTTTTCTTTAGAGTCCTCAGAATTCCTCATACTGTCAATCTCCATGTAGTTAATTCCACTCACTTCCTCTTTCTGATGAGACTTTTCTTCTATCTTAATAGATAATTCTGCCATATTTTTTATTTCTTCTTTTTTTCTAGGAGTTGTCGTGTTTCTTGAATGTTTCCCAAAATACACTGTAATACTTCCTGTGCATCATGCTGTAGATATCCTTCATACATAGGGCTGAGTTCCTTGAGTGTGTTAAGCAGTTGCCTTGGCTGAGTAGCAAGTTCATCTGTGTATTTCTCTGGATTTAGGAGAAAACTAGCCTGAAGCTATTCAACTGAAATTATTTTTTTCACATAAATTTATTTTTATTTTTTTAACAAATCTAGACCCATGTTCCCCCCCATTTCCCCACCCCGCCAGAGCTCATGCATTCTGCCAAACATGCTTTTCGTCTCTTTCTCAGTCTTTCTCAATATTCTCCATGAGGAAGTTGACTGTTTTGAGCAGAATCAACTGAAATTATTAAGGATTGTAAACTGCATATAAGCTCATAACTTGCCAAAGGATCTTCTTTGCAGATTCCCTTATCTTTCTGATTAGCTTCATCCTTCAGGGCTACTTTCATCCTTGAAATAATATTAAATAAGCGCTTCACTCCGGATTTACAACCAGGACAAAAATATAATACCTGAAGTATACTATTAAGATAACAAGTATTGCCGAGATTATTCAGTCCCACAAATGGTAACAAGTTTTCTCTCTTCTCGCAGTCTATAGGTGAGGGCTGTGCCGCAGGAACGACTTGGTCAATCTCAGATCCTCTGTATTCGGAGCTTTCATTTTCTTGAGAATCTGTAAAATCTAAAGCTCTTTTAGTTTCCTTTTTCTGAAAAAACTTCAAAGAAAGTCTGTTTTTCTTGGATGGACTACCTCTTGAAAGCCCATTACTTTTACTAGGTATGACACCATTTTTTCTTTTCAAATTGCAAGGAGTTGACAACAATTAACTCATAGAAGGCAGCTGTAATCACCAACTATATCCGGTCATGGCCGCGAGCGAGTCCGAGGCCCCGCCGCCAAGGAGACCAGCCGGGCAGAGTGCGGGAGCAACAGGTGAGCCCCCGCGAGGGAACGCAGGTCCGTTACCCTCCCACGGGGGAGTGACCATTCGTCAGCAGAGCGGGAGCCGGGCCACAGCTTCGTCCTGGCCTCCCGCGCGGCCCCACTACATCCCAAGAGCCGGAGCCACAGGGTCGACATTTTGTTACTATTTAATGGTGCCCACACCATCCGAAAACTAAAATCTAGATGTCTTAGCCAAGTGCCCAGCCTGCTGGATTCCATGTTTGACATCCTTTCCAATTTCACAACAGTCCACCCCATCTTGGCATCTGACCAGCCAGCACCCAGCCCACCACACTCTGGTACACAGCCTTAGCTCCAGAACCGCCCTCTCTGGAAGGCGTCTCTTGACCTCTCCCAGCCACACTGCCCCACCCAGTCCTGGGAAGTGCAGCCTCGGTGGCAGTGTCAACCAGAGGATACAAGCCATACTTTACTACCGCCAGCCATCCAACAAAACCCAGTAGAGAGATGCCGAATGAATGACTGAGTGAACGAATGAATGAATGAATGAATGAATGAGTGAGTGAATGACTGACTGAATGAATGAATGAATAAGCTCAAGCCCACCCTGATGTCCTTCTTCTGTCCAAACATGCAGAAGTGACACAAGATGGAAAACGTAAAAGCCATGACCAGACTCAGAAATGAGATAAGCCAAACGTGTGAGCAATTTGAAGTACACCAGAGAAACAAAGTGGGGGGAAGAGCTGGACCCCTGAGTCACATGCTCTTTTGAAGAAGTGCAGGGACCCGTCAGCTGTGCCCCCACGTGGCCTGGGGCCCAGGGCCAGGGCAGCCCCAGATGACACAGCTCCTCTCTGGACGGTCAAGAGGCCCACGTGAGTCCAGGTTCCGCCACGTGCTGGCTGAGTCCTTCTGGGTAAGTCACCCAGCCTCCCAGGGCCCGGGTCCCTGGTTGGTAACAAGAGACTAAGAGGGGTTATGGCCTGGGGGCACTGAAACAAAATGGGTGAACATAGGAAATGCAGAGAGACGGCATCTGCTGCGTTACAGACACTGGCTGTTACCACTGCTGGTTTTAGTGACTGCCGTTATCACTGGGAAGGGGTGGTAATGTCCTTCCTGTACCTTGCTCTGGGGGTGACAGCCTCTGTGGTGCTGGGGACCTGACCAGGGAGAAAGGCCCAGGTATGGCTGTGGCCTCACACTCAATCAAGACCTCCCTGACTCTGACCTTAGGGCCAACTGTGCTACGTTTGGAAATCCCAGGAGCAGAGCTCCCACCCCATGAGTTAAGTCTGGTTCTGGGTTTCAGAGTCAGATGAGCAGAGAGAAGGGACCCCAACCACATGGGTGAAACAGTGTGCTGCACGGGGAAGAACACTGAGGACAGACTGGGGAGAGGCACCCCAACACTACTGGGTCTACAGAAAAGATGCAGCGCCCCCCACCTGCTCCAGCATTGCAGTGAACTGTTTCCTCCTGGTCCCAATGCCCGCTTCGTGGCATATCATAAGTCAGCTCCCCGCCTAGAACTCACCTGCTCATCAGCAGAGCCATTCAAGAGATGATAAGCAGTCAATCCCTGTCTGTGTTAGAAGCCAGTGATTACCACAGACAAAAAGACATCAGTCCAGAAGACGCAGACCATGGGACCTTGAGTGAACAGACCACGCTGCTGCTGCAAATTAGAACTCAGCCTCTGAAGCCACCCTGGAATTCCAGCACTCACTGAGAGACCGAGGGGGAAAAATTGTATGTTCAAGACCAGCCTCTGCCACTAGTGAGTTCCAGCCAGCCTGGGCTATCTGAGACCCTATCTCAGAAATCCAAAATAGATAAGCAAAAAAAGGAACAAAAATCTACATTTGCTGTTATTAACAAATGGTGGCCTTACGGGTTTGTTGCTAACCATCCAAATGAAATCTAAGAAAATGTAAAACTATTGGAATCAAGCAGCCTAAACAAGACTCGCCTTTCAAGAAAATTGTGAGATTCATGTTTAAATAACACATCAGTGGTGGGGAAAGAAGAGAAACACAAACTCTGTGAAATTGATGGGAAGAGCAGGAATCACTCTGCCTGGCCAACTTCGCAGCACTCAATGAGGAAAACTAGTTCAGGCCCTGGGCAGAGCCCCGGAGAGACTGGGCATGAAGAGGCGTCCTCCAGCCTCCCTGTCTGCACCCTCTACACTCTTCCTGTGTTACCCACCAATGACCAGGATTTTTAGTCCCAGCATCTCCAACCTTCTGGATGGCTGGGCCAGGCCTCCCTTGGCAGTGCTCTGCCAGGATGATTCTTGTCCTACGGAGCAACTCTGACAGAACCCGAATTGTATTTGTGTCCAGGGTGACACAATGCCTCCTTCTGCAAACATGTGGGAATGTAGGCAAAAATGGACTCCAATGTCCCATCCATAGCCACTGCAAAAACAGACCCCAATGTCCCATCCATAGCCACTGCAAAAACGGACCCCAATGTCCCATCCATAGCACTGCAAAAACGGACTCCAATGTCCCATCCATAGCCACTGCAAAAACGGACTCCAATGTTCCATCCATAGCCACTGCAAAAACAGACTCCAATGTCCCATCCATAGCCACTGCAAAAACGGACTCCAATGTCCCATCCATAGCCACTGCAAAAACGGACTCCAATGTCCCATCCATAGCACTGCAAAAACGGACTCCAATGTCCCATCCACAGCCACTGCAAAAACGGACTCCAATGTCCCATCCATAGCCACTGCAAAAGACAGGGTGGTCTGTTACTTCTGAGAAGAGAGACTGAAGATTTAGGCTCTAAGGGGTCCAGGATTTTAGATATATTTTTATTCCTTATTTATGTGTGTGTCTATGTGTGTCTGTGTGTCTGTGTGTGTCTGTGTGTGTATGTCTGTGTATGTATGCATGTGTCTGTGTGTGTGTCTGTGTGTATGTCTGTGTGTGTATGTCTGTGTGTCTTTGTGGCTGTGTGTGGCTGTGTTTCTGTGTGTATCTGTGTGTGTATGTCTATGTGTGTCTGTGTCTGTGTGTCTGTGTCTGTGTATATGTCTGTGTCTGTGTATGTGTGTGTCTGTGTGTATGTCTATGTGTGTATGTGTGTCTGTGTGTGTGTATACTGTGTGGCTGTGTGTCTGTGTTTCTGTGTGCATCTGTGCGTCTGTGTGTATATGTGTGTCTGTGCGTGTGTGTGTTGCTGTGTGAATCTGTGTGTGTCTGTGTTTATGTATGTGTCTGTGTGTGTTTCTTTGTGTCTGTGTGTGTCTGTATGTGTATCTCTGTGTGTGTTTCTGTGTGTGTCTGTGTCTGTGTGTGTGTTTATGTGTGTCTGTGTGTGTCTGTGTATATGCATATGTTTCTGTGTGTGTTTCTGTGTGTGTCTGTGTGTGTCTACATGTGTTTCTGTGTGTGTGTCTGTGTGTGTTTCTATGTGTGTCTCTCTGTGTCTGTGTGTGTTTCTGTGTGTGTGTGTGTGTGTATTCACATGTGTCTGTGCCACATGTGTTTGGATGTCCTCTAAGGCCAGGAGAGGGTGTCAGATCTCCCGGACCTGGAGGTATAGTCAGTTGTGAGCTGCCTGATGTGGGTGCTGGGATGGGAACCTGGGTCCTCTAGAAGAGCAGCAGATGTTCTTAGCCCCCTGAGCCATCTCTCTAGCCCTAGAAGCAGGGCTTTAGTGCCACAGGTAGAGGCCTGGAAGGGAGACCCCAAAACAAAACTGAGATGTTCCCAAAGTTCCAAATCCCCAGAGAGTGGACTCCCCCACCCAGGCTGGCTGCAAACTTGCTGTAATTCAAATCTTCCCGCCTACACCTCCTGAGTGCTGGGATCACAGGTATACAGTACCACATCCCAATTACACAGTGCTTGAACCAAACCCAGGACGTTGTACATGCTAGGCAAGAACTCTGCCTAGTGAACTATATGCCCAGGCCCCAAAGTAAACAGCAAAACTGTTCACTAGACAAGAAAGCATACACTCTGCGACATTCACTCTCCACTGTCACCTTGACTCAATCCACAGTCTTCTATGAGACTTGTCTCTAAATGGGTCTGTGAGGGTGATTCCAAAGGGGCTTTACTGAGAAGAAAAGTCCCACTGTGCATGGGGCGGTGCATCCCACAGGCTGAGAGTGAGCTGAGCTCCACCATTCAGCCCTGCCTGCTGCCTGACAATGGATAACGACAGGAGCAGCTGGGCCTCCCTCCACGATGGACTCAAACCACGAACCAAATGAAGTCTTCGTTCTGTCTATAAGCTGCTTTACCAGGTATTTTGTCACAGAATAAAGAAAATGGCCCTTGGAAATCAAAACTCTAACCACATATTATGTAAAACTAAATTTTAAATATATATCATTCAATAAAGACATCTCTAGCCCAGAAATTAATCATATAACTGGTCCGAAACTGGGGAAAGTCCTGTGAACTGAGCAGAAGCCTACAGGGAACATTCTATCTACATGGATATCTCTTCAATCCTGGACACACAGAGCTGCTTAAGCCAAACTTCTTGTTGAACATTGGCTCACCATAAAAATTCACAAATGACACAGAAGCTGCTCCCCAGAAAGTCAGCGCACAACAATAGTTAGCACTTAGATGACTTTCACATCTTCTAGAGGCTTAGGCTGATCTTAATACATGTAAACAGAGCTGACCACTGTTACATGTTGAAGAATTCCAAAAGCTACATTAAAAATCTCTAGCCAAGACATTGCCATGGTAAGAGAAAGAAAGCAGACCCAGAAAGACCATTACTGCTTGTTTGATCTCAGATGTAGAATTTAGATTTTTTAAGACACACATAATTAATGTCTACTAATAAGAAATGTTTCATTTATAAAAGGGAGAAAACTCCAGCCAGGGCCTTCTACCTGGAATTCTACTGAAACTAACCCAAGAAATGCTTAAAGCTGTGGGGGAAGTGAGGCATAGACATTTTCCTTTAGAGATACTTGCCAAAGTCTTTTCAATGTGTCATCCTAGTGAAGCAAGAGATAGAGGACACTGAAGATGGGGATGCAGACAGGAAGCAGATGATGATGGAGAGAAAGGAGATCATGCAGAAAAACACCACCACCCCCAAGTCACCCACAGATAGGGGCTCCCTTTGATCCAGATAAGCAGGGGTTGCTGCTATGGTTTGAATGTCTCCTAAGGTTCACGTGTTAAAAGCCTAATTCCTGGGACTGGAGAGATTGCTCAGTGGTTAAGAGCACTTCTAGTCTTGTACAGGACTGGGGTTTGATTCCTAGCAGCCACATGGCTGCTAACAATTGTCTGTGACTCCAGTTCCAGGGGATTCGAGCCCTTCTTCTGGCCTCTGCAGGCATTGTGCAATACAGGTGCATTTACACACATGCAGACAATACACTCAGACACATAAAATGAAAAAAATAATAAAAAGGCTAATTCCCCAGGCAGGTGTTGAGAGGGGAGTTTTGAGAATAGATTCATTCCAGCCAGGTATGCTGGCTCATGCCTATAATCAGATGGGGGCAGAAGACTGACAACAAGTTTGGGGCCAGCCTGGGCTACATACAGAGTGAGAAAACAAAAACAAGGGACTGATGTAATTATTGTAGGAGTAGATAAGTTACTCCGGGAGGTGGGTCCTTATAAAGGACAAGGTTTATCTCCCTCTCTCTCCTCTCTCTGTCTCTCTCTCTGTCTCTCTCTCTTCTCTCTCTCTCTCTAAATCCTTCCATTCTGTTATCATAAACACAGAGTCAAAACTCTGCTCTTGAATTTCACAGATTTCAAAAACAACAACCAAATGAATTTTTCATTACAAATTATTTGATCTATGGTATTCTGTTATAGCAACATAAGACAGACTCAGACAGTCCGGAATCCTTTTCCCACACAGAAAGAGGCAGGGCAGTGTGGAATGCAGGTGTCTGAACAGGCTCTGGAGCCAGAGAAATCCGTTTTGAAACTTAGTCATGTCCAAAAGTGATAGAACATATGTACATTCTGCAACTCTACAACTCAGTCTCTGCATCTGTAGGGTGAAAATAAAATACTGACAGCTGTTATGTGTGTTCAATGGAAACATGGTGTGTATATGTACTTTTAAATTATGTGCATGTATGTATGTCTGTGCGGGGGGGGGGGGTTCCTGCAGGTAAGTGAAAGTGCCCTTGGAGGCCAGAAGAGGGCATAGACATCATAGAGCCAGAGTCACAAGCAGTTGAGAACTGCCCAACATAGGTGCTGGGGACTAAATTTAGATGTTCTGCAAGAGTGGTAGGCACTAACCACTGGGCTTCTCTTTGGCTCCTGGCCATCACTGTTAATACACGCTTCCTATAGTGCAGTTCTTTGGAACAGGGTGTCATGTTCACATCCCAATGTCTTCACTTGCCAGAAATAGAACTTCTCACTCAACTCACATGGTCTCAACCTCTTCAAGCCTCAAGTGCCTTATCTGTAAGGCTGCTTCATGGCATGCTATGAAAATTAAATTACAGAGCAAGCACAGAGAGCTTAAGACACTGCCTGGCACCCTGGCAGCTCTTAGTCTGTGGTAGCCGCTTTATCTTTAGACATAATTTGCTATACCTAGTTGAACTGTCAGGGGATGTGTGATTAAACAAAGGTCACTCTATGACCTTTGGAATATTAAGACACTAAGAGGGGGCTGGAGGGATGGCCTAGTGGTTAAGAGCACCGACTGCTCTTGAAGAGGACCAGGGTTCGATCCCCAGCACCCACATGGTGGCTGAGAACCGCCTGAAACTCCAATTCCAGGAGAACTCCAGTTCCAGGGGACTCCGACGCCCTCTTCTGACCTCCGCGGCATTGCATGACACGGGTGCACAGACCTGCGTGCAGACAGTACATTCATACACATACAGAAATAAATAAAATAAAATAAAATAAAATAAAATAAAAAAAAGACACTAAGAGGTGAATTTTAATTTGTAATTCTCTCCAGGGCAAAAATACCTTTTAACTGCATGCCAAGTTACCCCAGGCTCTTAGCTGATGCCCGACCCACATAAAAGGATGTGCTGACCTGCCCCGTGTAATGCACACAGCAATTAAAAGTAACTATAAACATTTTATTTTTTTTATTTTATTTATTTTTGTATGTGTATGAATGCACTGTCTGCATGTAGGCTTGCGCACCCATGTCATGCAATGCCGCGGAGGTCAGAAGAGGATCTTGGATTCCCCTGGAACTGGGGTTCTCCTGGAATTGGAGCTACAGACAGTTATCAGCCGCCATGTGGGTGCTGGGGATTGAACCCGGGTCCTCTGCAAGAGCAGTCGGTGTTCTTAACCGCTAGGCTATCTCTCCAGCCCACTATAAACATTTTAAAGTGTGAACTTGTGCTGCACTCAGTTGAAATGGGAGCTCAATGTGGAACCACTATGATGGTTGAAAATGCATTTAACCTAGCACTGTGTGCCTTGCAAACTGCAGCAGCCATCCCCGGCATACTGGCTGGTGAGCCGCTCAAGTTTCATTTTTATATTTAATCATTTTGATTATCTGTTTTAACATTGCAATAAAAAGAAGTGTGAGATGACCACAATCTCAGATTTTGTTATTCTGACTCATTATATTAAAAGTCAGTCCTTGGATGACCTGTTTGTTCCAAAGGGGCTCACTTAACAAACAAGGTGACCCCTAAACAAAGGACTTAGCAGAGGGACAGGCCAGCCCTGTGACCCTGTTTAAAAGAAATAGGTGTGGGGCTGGAGAGATGGCCTAGCAGTTAAGAGCGCCGACTGCTCTTACAGAGGACCAGGGTTCGATCCCCAGCACCCACATGGCGGCCGAGAGCCGTCTGAAACTCCAATTCCAGGAGAACTCCAGTTCCAGGGGAATCCGAGACCCTCTTCTGACCTCAGAGGCATTGCAAGACAAGGGTGCACAAACATAAATGCAGACGGTACATTGATACACATACAGAAATAAATAAATAAAGAAAGAAAGAAAGAAAGAAAGAAAGAAAGAAAGAAAGAAAGAAAGAAAGAAATAGGTGTACATGGGGCTGGAGAGATGGCCTCGCGGTTAAGAGCACCAACTGCTCTTGCAGAGGACCTGGGTTCAATTCCCAGCACCCACATGGCAGCTGAAAACCGTCTGTAACTCCAATTCCAGGAGAACTCCAGTTCCAGGGGAATCCGAGACCCTCTTCTGACCTCTGTGGCACTGCACGACATGGGTGCACAAACCTACATGCAGACAGTACATTTAAATAAATAAATAAATAAATAAATAAATAAATAAATAAATAAAAATTTAAAAAAAGAAATAGGTGTCCAATGGAGCTGGAGAGATGGCTCAGTGGTTATGACCACTGGTTTTGCAGAGGATCCAGGTTCGATTCCTAGCACCCACATGGAGTTAATAACAGTCTATAACTCAGGTTCCAGAGGACCTGATGCCCTCTTCTGACTTCCATGGGCATGGCACTACACAGGTGCACTTACACACATGCAGGCAATACACTCATACACAAAAATATTTTTAAAAAGAAATGGTATAAAATGATTCTAGGGGTGTGGCCCCTGGTGAATAGTCCCACACCCCTGAAGTTAGATCAGCACAAATCAGACTAGGTGGAGCATTTTTTAAGGCCAGGAAATTGAGGTTAGAAGCAGGGGGATGGATCTGGTAGGAGTTGGGCGAGGGCGGGAGTGAGTATGATCAAAATATATTGTACACAAGCATACAAGTCTCAAAGAATTCATGAAAATATATTTGAAAGATGGTGGTTCAACATTTCCTTAATTATTAATAAAAAGCATACTACTCAGGGTCTCTGTGGAGATGAGTAACACTGACCGAGACCCAGTTAACTAATATCAACTGTTGAAGTTCCATCTGAGCACCTGATGTGGGAAGCTGATTCTCTGGGTACTGTACTCTTTTTTTAATTTTTTTTTATTTATTTACTTGTTTTCATATATGTATGAATGTATTGTCTGCATGCAGGTTTGTGCACCCGTGTCATGCAATGCCTTGGAGGTCAGAAGAGGGTGTCAGATTCCCCTGGAACTGGAGTTAAAGACGGTTCTCAGCTACCATGTGCTGGGAATCAAACCCGGGTCCTCTGCAAGAGCAGTCAACGCTCTTAACCGCTAGGCCATCTCTCCAGCCCCCTGTAGTCTTCTCTTTTACATACAACTGGATACAGTCTCTCTTCTACATTATTAAATCAGCGAAGCTGCAACTTTGGGACGCTGTGATGCACATTAAGAGGTTTTTCCTGAAGGAATAATTTCAGATGAATAAAGTGGGGATGTGTTAGATGAAAAATTGCTAGGTATGCCTTCCAACCAAATCTAAATAAAACCAGCCCAAGGGTTAAATTACAAAACAAATAGTCCAGGAGGGATGGAAACCTCCTCAATGCATTCTCCAGACACAGCCCACTCAGCTCCTAGCCAGGAGGGGTCTGATGAAATCAGCTCACTTTGCCCAACACCCCCACCACCACCACCCCCGCCACTGCATCGCCCTGTGCATGTGATCAAGGCAATTCTCCCAGTGGTAAATCTGGGAGCTGACACTCTTGTCTGCTGATTCAGATGGGCTCCCTGGCTGTCATCTAATAGCATCAAGGACACCACTCATTGTAAGAATGACTGCTGCCTAGCAAGACCTAGCACAGTGAGGGCCTATTAATAAACCACTCTGCCTCCCGAGTGCTAGGATTAAAGGCGTGCGCCACCACGCCCAGCTGTATCACCGATTTTTTTAATAAAGATTAAAAGTTAAATAAAATTTAAAAATAGAAAATAAAACTGGACCACAAATTTTCCTAAGTGAATGAATGTTCTTTGGGGTCTGAAGGAATGTGTTTTCCCTGTATTCCTATCAGTACTGCAACTACTGTCAATCTACTTTAGTCCTTTAACTTGAAGATAGTGAAATTTAGACACCAGGGTCCAGTTACAGGGCTGGTGTGTCTAAACAGAAGTCATTACAAATCTCATTCAGTAGCTTCAAGACCAGCCTGATCTACACAGCAAGTTTTATACCAGCCAAGGCTATGCAGTGAGGCCTTACCACAAAATAGCATGGTAAAGCAGATGTGTGGATGCACACCTTGGATACTAGCACTCAGGAGGCAAAGACAGGTGGATTTCTGTGACATGGAGGCCAGCCTGGTATCCATATCAAATTCCAGGCCAGCTGAGTGTACAGGGAGACCCTGTCTCTCTCTCTCTCTCTCTCTCTCTCTCTCTCTCTCTCTCTCACACACACATACAACCCACAGTGTTAAGTAAGAAATAAAATTAAATTGTTTAAATAAGATAAAAATATAATAGTAGAAATTATGAAAAACAAAACATACAATATGGAAAAATCAAAGGTGGACAGAGTGATTACCCACAAGGAAAGAAAACATTAATTACCAACATAGGAAATAAAAAGAGTACATCACTTTTTTTATTTAATTGTTTTATTTTCTTTATGTACATGTAATGGGGTGTGCACACCCCAGAGCACATGGAGGTCAGAAGACAACTTGCAGGATTCTATTGTCCCCTTCCACCAGGTGGGTCCCAGGGAGTGAATTCAAGCCCTCGGGCTTGGAGGCAGTGGCTTTACCCACCAAGCCTTCTGCTGAGCCCAACACTGCTGTGTTTTTAAACTTTTATTATTTTAAATTATGTGTATATGTGGGGTTGTACACAGAGATGCAGTGCCTGAAGAGGCCAGAGAGGATGTTGCATTCTCTGGAGCTGGAGTTACAGGCAATTGTGAGCCACCCGAAGTGGGACTCAAACCCAGGTCCCTTTGGAAGACCCTCTTAATCCTAAGCCATCTCCAGCCCAACATTACTGTTTTTTAAAAGAGGCTAAATAAAACTTTTAAATGAATACTTTTTTTGTCCTTTTGTCACAGGGTCTCCATGTAGCCCCAGCTGTCCTGGAACTCACTAGGTAGACTAGGCTGGCTTTGAACTCATAGACATCTGCCTTCCTCTGTCTCCTAAATTCTGGGATTAAAGGCATGCACACCACGCCTGGCCATGAGTACATTTTTAAATTTAAATAAAATATATTTGAAAAAGGCAACTCATCAAAAGAAACAAAATGGGGCTAGACAAACAGCTCAGCAGTTAAGAACATTTGCTGCTCTTGAACCAGACCCAAGTTCAATTCCTGACACCCACATTAAGCACCTGTAACTCCAGCTCCATGAGATATAATGCCCCCTTCTGCTTCCATGGGCACTTTATACACATTGAGAGAGAGAGAGAGAGAGAGAGAGAGAGAGAGAGAGAGAGAGAGAGAGACTTTAAAAGATGGGAAAATATAGGCTGGGCGTGGTGGCGCACGCCTTTAATCCTAGCACTTGGGTGGCAGAGGCAGGCAGGTCTTTGTGAGTTCAAGGCCAGCCTGGTCTACAAACTGAGTTCCAGGACAGCTGGGGCTACAGGGAGACCCTGTCTCGAAAAGACAAAAAAAAAAAGATGGGAAAATGTAAATATCCATACATATATTAAAGAAGTTGGGCCTGAAATCTAAATCTTCTCATAAAAAGCCTTCCAGTCCTAATGGCTATTCCAGGAGATATATCAAACATACAAAATACCATAGCCAGTTTGTATTGATTCTATAAATGGAGATTAATTTATAATATCATAAATATATAACTTACCACAACACAGAAGGGGGGAATTCAATCCCTTTTTAAGAAATTTTAGCAAACAGAAAACTTTTCTAATAAACAAAACTTCATATGTGATTAAAAATATATAGAGACAGCCGGGCATGGTGGCGCACGCCTTTAATCCTAGCACTTGGGAGGCAGAGGCAGGCGGATCTTTGTGAGTTCAAGGCCAGCCTGGTCTACAGAGTGAATTCCAGGACAGCTGGGGCTACAGGGAGACCCTGTCTCGAAAAGACCAAAAAAAAAAAAAAAATATATATATATATATAGAGACAAAACAAAGAGCAGCATCAGCATAGTGGTCATGCCTATAATCCCAGCAGGAAAGAGGCAGAGGCAGAGATGGCTGTGAGTTCAAAGCCAGCTTAGTCTAGACTGTGAGTTCAAAGGCAGCCTAGTCTAGACTGTGAGTTCTAGGCTAGCCTATGCTACTTAGCAAGATCCTGTGTCAACCACAAAACAAATAACATCAAAAATAAACAGAATAAAATCTCCTTTTAATTTCAAATTTTTATTTGTTTAATGTGATTGAGTGTCTTGCCTGCATGTTTGTAAGTGTTCCATGTTGTGCAATCCCTGCAGAGCCCAGAGGAGGGTATTAGATCCCTTGGAACTGGAGATACAAATGGTTGTTAGCTGCAACATGGGTGCTGGGAACTGAACTCAGATCCTCTTCAAGAGAACTGAACTCAGGTCCTCCTCAAGAGCAGCCAGTACTCTTAACTGCTGAGCCATCTCTCCAGCCACCCCCCCAAATCATCCTTAATGGTGAAATGCTGGACTTCCTCCAGGAGCAAGAAGAGACAAGCACACCACAAACCCATTCAGTTTTGTGCTGAACAAAAAGAAATGAAAAGAAAAGCTACAAGATTTAAAAGAAAGATAACAATTATCTCCAAGAGAAATGATACTGTGTTTAGAAAATCCAAAGGACCCACAGAAACTATTGCAAGTACTAGTGGAAGGTGGTGATATTAATGAGGTTTATATTATAGTGATATTAATGAGGTTTAACACATTTAATTCATTAATGTGATTAATTAATTAATCACATTAATGAATTAAATGTGTTAAAATCTATTCTATTTTAAAACACAGAAATGCAATACTTAGAAAATTAAATTTGAGGGGCTGGAGAGATGGCTTAGTGGTTAAGAGTACCGACTGCTCTTGCAGAGGACCCGGGTTCAATCCCCAGCACCCACATGGCGGCTGAGAACTGTCTTTGATCCAGTTCCAGGGGAATCCGATGCCCTCTTCTGACCTCCGTGGCATTGCACAACACAGGTGCACAGACCTGCATCCAGACAGTACATTCATACTCATACAAAAATAAATAAAATTTAAAAAATTAAAATTTAAAAAAAGAAAATTAAATTTGAAATCAATGCCACCTTACTACCACCACAAGGCTATGGGTAAGTTTAATAAAATAAACAAAGCAGTATTGTAGTTGGAATTGCTCTCCACCACGTGTCCTCGTGCTTTCTCTACAGCCTGCTGCACCACAGAACAACAGTGAACCATACAAGGGGTTCTGCTCTTACCCTCTTCTGTGGGGCTTGAAGGAATACTGGAAAAATTCAGATATGCAAACTCCACAATCCTAGTAGGATATGAGGAATCTGTATTTTAGGAAGCATCTCCTTCTAGCTGTGCAACTATGGGATGCTGCCACCCAACATGCTGTCTGGTTCTTTGCTCTCCTTCTTAATTTCTACTTTGTGCAGACATGGGGCTGGTACCCATAATTGGTTGGATGGATGCTAACAGCCTGGGGCCACTGGGTTTTGTGCACATGGAGGCCATTAAAGCCAACATTTCCTGGCCTACTGTGGCTCAGAAGTTACAACCTCCCTAGCCACAGGTTTGGTCACAAAGCCATCAGGTTGCATAGAGGTTATGGAGACCAGCAGTATCCTGGCCCGGTGTGGCTCAGGAGTTATCACGGATTTCCTGGGATTCATGTATGCAGGCTGTGGAAGCCAGCACCCTCCCAGCTGGGTTTGACCACAAAGCCCATCAGCTTCGTGGTTGTGTGCCAGCTACAGGATGAATGAGTCTTGCAGTCATGAGATTACCAGCCTCAGCTCATATGGCTTGGCATTGGGATCATTGTTACTAATATTTACAGACCTGAGATGCAACTCTGGGTTCTAAAATCAAAAAAGAAAAAAAATTGGTGAACAAGCCCCAGGCCTGCCTCCTCCCCCACTGCACAAAACTGGTGTGACTTTCCTGGTCTGGTCTCAGCAGCTGGACCTTCCAGCCCAGGCTCCTTTTGTGAGGCTGATTCCTCCTCGGCTTGCCCAGGTTTCCTGCCAGTTTCCTTTCTGGATGCAAATTAATGAGCCCAGCAATTCTGAAAGGCTGAGGCTCAGGCTTTTTTAGTGCAAATTAAGGGCTTTTCACAGCCAATGTTGCAACAGCTTTAAAAGAGACATATTTTTCTCTTAAACTAAAAGTTAAAAAAAAATGGTATTGTAAAGATTTCTAATATGTTCTAACCTTTTTACAATTGGTCTTGGTCTTCATTTTAAAAAGTTTTGGGGCTGTAGAGATGGCCTAGTGGTTAAGAGTGCCTACTGCTCTTGCAGAGGACCCAGGTTCAATCCCCAGCACCCACATGGAGGCTGAGAACTGTCTCTAACTCCAGTTCCAGGGGAATCTGACACCCTCTTCTGACCTCCACGGCATTGCATGACATGGGTGCACAAACCTGCATGCAGACAGTACATTCATACACATACGAAAATAAATTAAAAAGTTTTTAAAAAGTTTTATCATTGTTTCTAAATAGAATTATGTTACTCTTTGACTTCTTGTGTATCTCATAGGTAACTGTCTTTGGATTTCTAAGATTTGTACCTTCTAACCTGATCCCTGGGTTGTTAAGTTGCACACATTCCTTTTTGCTGGCATGAATACAGGCCCATCAGTGCTGCAGTTGGATTACCAGGTAGCTGTTTGGCCATGAGGAGCAATCAACTCTCCAGCCAGGTATTTAGTTATGGATAACCAATTTCATAGCAGGTTGCCTACAAAATCATCAGTTCTGTAGCTGCATGATGGCTGTGAGAATTATCAGTTTCCAGGGAGAAGTCACAGGCCAGCAGCCCTCCTCAGCAGCAGCTCTCAAAGCTGTTTCAAATTCCATCTTGGCATGGCTAACCAAAATACAGTATTTTTGTTTATAAACCCAGGTACCCTAAACACCTTCTTTTTTTTTTTGTTTGTTTTATTTTATTATTATTGATGCTTTGTGTATTTCATACATCATTTTCCAATTCAGTTCAGGCATATAACCCCTTCCCTTCCCCCTACCCAACCCCTATCCATCCCAGATCATGCATTCTGCCGTAACTTTTCTGCATCTTTCTCTGCTTTTTTGTTTTGTTTTGTTTTTTTTTTTCATTTTTTTTAACAATAAGTGATAATTTGTGAGTACAAACATCCTTCATGTAAAAAGCCAATTTGCAAGCAGTTGTGCCCAAACCCACACAGCTCATGGGTCCCACCATCCAGCAGGGGGGTCTTGTATGTTCAATCAAGTTGATCAAATGAGTGTCCAGTCTATATTGTTGTAGTTTCATTAACCCCAATCGCAGCCCTTACATTCTACCACGCCCCCTCTTCCACAGATTGTTCCCTAGGCTTAGAAAAGGGGCACAGGTGGATGAGAAGCAAAACAGTCTACTTTCTCTGGAGCTGTTGTCTTGGTCTCTAGTCAATTCTGGCTGTTTTCTTTCATGGGCTGCCAGCTTGTCCAGGCATAACCTTTCAATCCTACTAATGAAGCACATGCAATTAGATATATAGGTATTTAAACAGTATAATATATAGCCTTTCGATCCTACTAATGAAGCACACGCAATTAGATATATAGGTATTTAAACAGTACTAATTGTTATGGTAGGTTACTTTGGTATAGACACAGATGTTTGGATGGTATGTTAA